>JAULBO010163735.1:0-14423 GCA_032355325.1 Clypeosectus delectus
TTCCACCCGGCCTTGGTGCCGATTTCGCTCACGAAAATTGGTGCCGTTATGCTGTGGTTCCGTTTTGGCTATAACCCGCCTATCCCTAGTGACTTTGTCTGTGTCTTTGTCTGCGCTTCGAGCATGTGTTTTTCCGCATGGAGTCCAGCGCATAATAAATGCACTATTATTATTATTATACATAATAATATATTCCGCTTTTAGTTATTTGCATACAGATACCCTACGCATACAGTAGGTATTAACTTAATATTGTAACTTTGTATACAAAAAAATAAAGCAATTAGAAGCTAATAATGTTCCGAGAACGTGTATCATGTAACACTTCCTTAATTGTCCTGGAATACGATTACATTTATACACTTGCGAGATTGCTAACATAAAAAGAAATAACATATTTGTATTACACATTTTAATTGGTATCAAGTTATTCCCATGACTGATGTGATCTCCACTGACATCTCTAATTTGAAACCTCCCCCCATCTCCCCTAGGGAACGGTATGTACAACTCCTTACTACGCTTACTCCTTCTCTACCCTTCCCAGAATAAGCATGCAAAACATGGCAGGCAGAGTGAGTTGTCATCCCTTTTTTTCTAATTTGAAACCAACCAATCAAGACATGTGTTGTTATCAGCTACGAAAGAGGCTGGTGTATTTTGCCCTTATTATGTAAAACCGTAGGAACGTGTGTTGTTGTTGTGAGTGACAAGGTAGGCGGCGCTTCCAGTGTTAGGGCGAGTCTGATAGAACTATCAGCACCGACAAAAAGGCTTGGATCTCAATTACTTAAACTGTGCCAGAAAGTATGGCTTGTGAAGGCAGGGGACTCTACGAGGCAGTCGAGTTAGGTCACGTGGCCTAGGCAAGATGAAACCTCACATGTCAGAAAAGACATTAATTCTAGATTTCATTAGCAAATGTCAATGGAGACGTAGATTTACTGAGTTCTGAATGACCAATAACACCATTTACTTGGCATTATGATTTAGTATATTTAAGCATAGTTTTGAAGACGTGTGTTGTTTTGGTATTAACATAGCTAGTGGACTAGTGAGCGAAATACCGGCAAACATACCTTATTGCAAAGTTCACTTTCCCAGTACAATATTAATCATATAAACTACATTCTTCAATTGCTTGATTTCGAGTGGCACCATGCCGGCCTCGAGGTTACTAAACTTTATTGAGCACGATTCCATGCTCAACTCAAGGTTTTGTTCACACATCTCCATATTATAATATTCGAGTCTGAGCATGAAATCGCACTCAAAACGGGTTAGTAACCTTGGGTCATGGTCAGGCTGTCATTCGACTCGGAGCCTTATAAATGTAACAAATGAGCATTGTTGGAAATAAAACTGGATTTATTTGATGTCCTCGATGTACATCTTGTCAACTTATCATTTATAGCCAACCACTGACCAGTAAGTCACTCTTATTCAGAACTCACTTGGGTACGGTCGTGACGACAGACATACATGTTCCTAATGACAATTCCCAAAGAATTAAGTGGTCTATAACCGGTAGAGTACATGGCTAATGGAGCAGATAACACGACGAACAGGTTCGTGTGTTCATTAAGTACAGTACGGAATAGACGGTCACATATTTAAAAATACTAGTTCATGATTCTCCGTTCAAAAACGCTTGAGTAACAAAGATTAAATCGTTACGTCAAGATGTGGATCTAAATTGCTTGAAATGTATATTTATCCCGACAAATATGCTTCGATCCAATGTTTACCGATCCAAAAATCCAATTCCAATCGTGTCACACAATTTTGTCGAATATGACAGAAACCAGGGCATGCAACCTTTATTCCGAACATACGTGGCTGGGTGTTGCTATATCGGTCACAGTGCGACAAACACTACGTGTAACAAACGATAGGTCTCGCGGGACAGTCAAATGAGATTACTCCCAATTACCCGCCCTTGCCACTAGATGGCGTTGGCGTACGCTTACGGGGAAACTTCGCAAAGGGGAACACCAAAGATCCCGCCACAGTGCAGCCCCTTCTATTACGGGGCCTTATTAAATTTCCCACCCATTATCCTTCCCTAACGAACATTAGACATAGGCAAATTGACAAAATATTGGGAGTAATTTGCTGCTGACACTATTACGGTTTCTTAGAGTGAGCCGAAGGCGATTTTGTTTTTATGGCCATATAGGTGCCCATTCCGTCAGCCATGTATGATGAGGTTATCGCGCTACGGACCCAGGATAGATCACGTATAGAGGAGATGGAAGCCTCCTTATAGCAGGCGTGTGCTTCGAATACACAGCTTTTAATACTGCCATGTCATTACTGGGTAAGCTAAAGATGCCACTTATTAGTCGCCATGAAATGAAGATAATATTAGCATTGGGTAGTAGTGTCACTAGGAAGACTGCCAGATGCGTCGTTGACATTTGGTGACTGATACTGAAAGCTGTGGCACGGAGCTTGTGTGTTCGTTGTTGGCAAGAAGGCGATATAGAAAAACATGGAGAATACCAGAAAGAGGGTATGTACATTATATGTGTTACGGTTTACATTAGGATGAATGGTAACTCTTTAGATACGTGTAATATATATGCAATGCTGTGTTAGCCAACATTTCGGCATTGGTGTTTATTGATTTCATTACATGTATGTAGCAAACCCGTGACATCACTTCAATACACACAGATCCCCATTGACTAAGATGAACATGCATACATTTACTAGTCAGGGGTGTAGCTAACTTTCTACAAGTGTACTCGGAGTACATTCGAAGGCAATATTAATGTCCAAATGTTCCAGGTTTCAAGCAATTAAATGTTGTAAAAAGTAAAATTTGGAAAATATAGTGTACGCACGCGAGTACAATGCGTATATAGGTAGCTACGCCAATGATAGTATATATAGGTACCACCCATGTCAAGAGCACACACTGGACTGTATGTGGACGTGGACTTGGACCAAACACGCTAACTAAGCTACACATTTCTAGTTTAGAAGAACGATTAATTCCAGTGTTTGATTTTATGACTTTGGAACGATAGCGGTTCCAGCATTAACGTTCCTCTCAGATCGAAGAGCATCGCGATCTAGGCTATGCATGTACCAGTACGGAGATACGGTACGTTTCAATTTCAACATCGTGAGCTAGCTGGCCAAATATAATCTAGTAGGTATGATTTTACTTGCAAACTGCAAAGAAGAATTGATTCAGGATTATTTTATTTTGTATTATTCCTTGATTCACTGTGCTCGAAATAGTACAGAAAGAAGAAAAGACATTAAAGACATGAATAATAAATATGTGCTAATACCACCTATATTAAGTCCGACTGAAGTTGTTTTGGAATATTGGTATCAGTAGAAAAACAGCGATTCATTTTGCATTCATCAGTATAAGTTGTGTATGTATGCCTTATTTCCTTCGTGAGATATGGATTTTTTGAATGAGAAATTGTATACCAAAATAACCTAAGTCAGACAACGTTTTTTTGTTCTCCTGAAAAGTTGGGAAAACGTGACTTGGATGGTTTAAGCACATAGCCCTTTTTGTGTTCATATACAACTACATAACGGAACTGGATTAATCACGTACTGGCCTCCACGGCACCACTTGATGTCCGCGACATGTAGAAGGTTAATATGGCCGAGAAGTGACGTTCTTGATACTAGTACATGAATCCACATTTCTTATCATGGTTAATGTACATGTAGTCGTGCACTACTGCTGTGTTGGGGTATCTCACTATGGAGGCTCGCCCATCGATATGGGAATCTATGATATCCAGGATGGTATTCTCGAAACTTCTTAAGCCCTAAGAAGTTCGTAAGTACTAAGAATTTGCCTAACTCGGTTTCTGCTTATGACAATTGTATAGAGACATTTTCTGACAAAGAATTTTCTTAGTTAAGACAGCTTCGAGAATAGGGGGCCTGGGGACGTATTCTCGAAACCTCTTAGCCCCAGTTAAGAAGTTCGTAAGTACTAAGAATTTGCCTAACTGGGTTTCGGCTTATGACAATTTTAAAGAGATCTTTTCTGACTAAGAATGTTCTTAGTTAAGACAGCTTCGAGAATAGGGGGCCTCCATGGGGCCGTATTCTCGAAACCTCTTAAGCCCTAATTAAGAAGTTCGTAAGTACTAATATTTTGCCTAACTGGGTTTCTGCTTATGACAAACCTCTTAAGCCCTAATTAAGAAGTTCGTAAGTACTAATACTTTGCCTAACTGGGTTTCTGCTTATGACAATTTTAAAGAGACCTTTTCTGACTAAGCATTTTCTTAGTTAAGACAGCTTCGAGAATGTGGGCCCTGGTTATTATCAATATGTCCCACGCCAAAGAAAAATAAAACCAGATAACACGTCAGCCGGAGTCAGTATTCTGCCTTGATGTAATACACACATCGGGAGTGTTACATTCGACTTCTTTTTCAAAATTTAAATGAAACATCTTATTAAGTACATACAACCTTTGGAATTGTCGCAATATATGCGGAGGATGAGGATTAGGAAAGTTGATGAAGCATCAACATTGCATTTACTTCTTCAACTCCATCTGTGAACAAACGTACGTGGGCTTATTTGACAAGGCCGGGATATTCCACGGATATTGTATGTTCGGAGGCTTCAAACAGTTCAGTAACCTACGCGCAATGGTATTGTTGTTTTACTTGCGGGATAGTTCAGTAACCTACGCGCAATGGCTTTGTTGTTTTACTTGCGGGATAGTTCAGTAACCTACGCGCAATGGTTTTGTTGTCTTACTTGCGGGATAGAGGATGTATACACGATTTTTAAGTTTCCAATAGCTCGGATGTGTTTACACTGAGACAGTGTGTGCTGGTGTTTGCTTAAAGTGACCTTAGGTGATCTTATACCATTAAATGTGATTAATCTCTTCCAAAGTTATCTGGAATCGATAGAATAGGGAATGTAAGTAGACACGGGATAGCCCGAGATTAATTCAAAATCCGGTCACATTATGATTTTCACGATACATGTCTACAGATATTTCCGTGGTTTATTGTATTAAAAACTGTTTCTTTTTCAAACCGTTCCGCATCGATTCTCATTAAACATACCGGTACCTCTGGTATGCAGTTAGCTAATGATATACCTTCGATTAGGTGACACCGGACACCTGTAAACGGAAATGGTCTCCAGATAAGACGTACAATCCATATATTATAGTTTCTTTCAGGGCGTATTATTTCTTCAGCTGAGACTATGTCCATTCACTTCCGTTTTGTGTAAAACGCATTTTAAAGTTCAAATTTATCTATTAATTTAAATAGTGGAGTTACATGTAGAGCAAATTGATTTTTCGAAAAAAAATAATAATTTACAATTGCAATTTGGATTAGAAACTTTGGGGAAATGTAGATTATCATCCTAAATATTAGAAAATAAACATAACTAATTATTTTCGAAAAGTGGAGATAGAACAACCTGGTTCTCAGGTGACGATTTGTAAACATGGCTGGCGAGCCAGTTGTTATTTGGTAATTTTTCATAGCAAACCCGTGCGCAAAGCGCGAAATCAAAAACATTGATAACCAGCAAAAAGTAAGTATCGTAATGCTACCGTGACACATTTGATGCGAGAATTCTTGGATTCTTAAAAAAAACACCTCTATGTCGTGGTGCTGTTAGATGTATCTAGTAGATCATATTGGTAACGGGTAACTATTAACTAACCATACTATTTTTAGAACAGGCAATTACTAATGGACGTGATCCTGCAATTAATATGGAGATTTTCTTCGGTGTATTTCGTGTAATTGATCCATTGGGCAAGTCCAATTGATCCATGTCCTTCCTTGTTCGTATAATCTGTACTCCATAATCCCCAAATATCCTCACTATAGCCGTTTTGCATTTGCCGTATTGAAACACAAAGCAAGTTTGTGTAAAAAGGTTCGTAGGCGAAAAAAGCAAAATCAATCTTGACTATTGCGTCTTCTGGGAAGAATGGATTTCTTCACTTCATGTTTTGAAATATGAGAAAATAACCCTCGTTCTGCAATATATTGTAGGGAAACCTGTTAAATAACCTAAACCAAGTCAATGCTATTCCAGAATACGGTTGATTAAGCTGGTCCCATCTTGTGACGTTATTCAAATTTGAACAATTTAAAAAAAAACGCGTTTGCAGAGTAATGCATTCGGATACTAGTAATTAGTCTTCATCAATCTTCGGATGTGCAAGATACCATAGCTGTCGTTAATGTATATTGTGATAGAATGATAGGGAGTATTTGTGATTTGCAGTTGGTTTACCATCAGCCTGTCTCGAGGCCTGTACACATGGCAAGGGTTAATGCAGCTGTATTGGTGTTTGACGCATGTTAACTGAAGGTCAAATGAGTTTGTTCATGTGAGTGGTGGGCTGTTGTTGGCATGGGCGTGTATATGGAGAATGACATGACATGGATGTGTGTATGTGTGTGTGTGTGTGTGTGTGTATGTGTGTGTGTGTGTATGTGTGTGTATAATACTGTACTATATATCCCAACATACCCTACATTCATAGTGGCACTGAGAGAGCTTTCTCTCGACAACGTCACTTTGTCAGATAGGCCGAGATACTCTATGCCTTCAATAATGGATATGACGACAGAGCTTCTCGGTCTATTTGTCAGAAGATCAAATTGCGCATCTAGAACCTCGATGATCTGAGGTGGAACGTTATACTGTGTTGTTTCAAATCAGTATGGACATCGTGGATATTTCAGATATATGGGTCGTTTCAGATCAGTATGGACACAACAATAACGGATATTATTTTAATGTACATGTACATGTTTTTTTCCTAGACAAGTATATGGACAGATACCGTAATATTATCTTTCAGATATATTTCTTGTTTCGGACCAGAATGGAGGTCATCGTGGACATTTCATAGCTGGCTTGTTTCAAACCAACATGGATATCGGAGATATATTTCAGATTTATTTCATGTTTCAGACCAATACGGATATCATGGATAACACCAGCTGACGCCAGGATCTTTTCTCGACTACGAGCGACTCCCTAGTGCTGATGAGTAACAAGCCATGTTCGAAGAGAACCTGTACGTTGGCGTGGTCTGTGCTGGAGTGCGTGTTCTTCGCAGGAGTCGTCCTCGGGTGGTCGTGGCTTATGATCGTCTTCCGGGCAGACAACTACTACGTGGATCTCTGCAACGGAACCGGCCTCGATCTCGGACTCGAACATCCGCATGAAGCGGAAGTCACAACGGCCGCGGCGAAGAAGCCGTGCAGGTCTCGCGGAAGGCGTGACGACGCGGGTGACGAGCTCGGGTACAGTGCGTACTACACGGAACGGAAAAAAGGGTCGACCATGGCTATCGTCGACATCACAACTGGGGCGAGCAATGGAGATTTTGAAAATTCTACGACGATTGAATTCAAAGGTTGCTGGGAACAAAACGAACAACTGCGCATGCTCTTTGCGCTCGTGGTGATAATCAGGGATGCGTTAATTCTCCCTATGGGAGTGTTTTTTGACAAATATGGCACTACCAGAACTAGACTCCTAACAGTGTAAGTAAACTTTCGATGCTTCTGTGATATGTATGGCGTAATTACAATTTTATTTAGTAATGATTTATTTTTAAATACATTAATTAACAAATAACGTAGTAAATAGGGAGTGTAAATCTCGTCTGGAAATCATTTCCGTTATCAGGCTTCCGGTTACACCTAATCGAAGCTATAGCTTTAGATAATTGCATATAAATGTTAAATTTACCGGTACGTTTAATGAACATCGATAAGGCCTCATGGATTGGTTTGAAAATGGAACTGTAGCTTTGAAAGAATAATTCCAAAGAACCACGAAAATATCTGTAGAACACATTTCGTGTAGATTAAAGCGTTGTTGCTAATGATGCTTGTGATGGTTGCTATGAACGAATGGAGTCTGTATCATGACGTGTTTTCGTTAATGCGTAGCGCATTAAAATATTTGGCAATTTTATGTCACCGGATTTTGAATGAATGTCCGACTATCTCGTGTCTACTTACACTCCCTATATAAGATCGTATATTTTGAAATTAAATGTACCTTAATTACTGTACATATAAATCTGCGTTGGATTATATATAATTTTAAAAAACATCGTCCATTAATTGATGTCTATAGCTGAAGTTGGAATGTCAGTAAAAATGGATTATTTATATACATGTACTTAGGTTTGTTATGTCTTCCATCTACTGATTCGATTTTGACGAAACCAAACGAATCCCATGTGTAACAATCAAACTTCTTTAATTGCATAATAATGTGTTCAGATACTAGTAGTATAGAAGTCTGAAAGGTTATAGTATGTATACAGTATGTCCTAATCTACAGGGCCACTTTTCTCGAAACTTGCTAACTTAAGCATTTCTTAGAAAAGATCTACTGTATGTAAAATTGACATAAGCAGAAGGCAAATTCTTAAAACTTACGAAGTTCTTAAGGCTTATGAAGTTTCGAGAATACGGGCCCAGGTCGTTAGACATTCTCCAAAACTCATTTCTGTCTTAATTCGAGATTTTGTTTCCAGATTGGTATTTGCGATTGGCACATTAATGATGACTTTCACAGGAGCGGGTGAGTTAATGTTAACGCCATCAATCAATAGCAAAAAAAAAAATCATCAGCACTGAAAGATCAACCAATCTGATTAGCACCGAGGTCTCGCGTAATAACTGGTAGAGAGCTGGTTTTACGATGCAATTGTTCGTCGGGTGACGTTGACGTAGGCTACATGAAGCTATAGGCGAATTGTTATATCATAATCACTAAATCGGTTAATTACCTTCAATACTCGCATACAGCAAACAATTCTAACAGTCAGTCATAATTTAGTGTAAATCATACAGGAAGCATTGCAACATTAACATTTTACTCGATGAATGATTCTCAGTGAAGCCATGCAAAATACCTTAACGCCAGTTTTTAGTACAAAATAATTGTTGTTAACCAAGATTCAAATGTTATAACTATACGATTTCAAATACACAGTAGTAAGTGTTGCAATACAACACACGGTGGCAACTCGGATACTCTACTTAAAAATATATATATATGTATATATTAAAAATATTTCATTAGGTAGAGTCACACTCATATCACGGCTTGTCAAATTTGCAACATTCGTACGTGTAGTTCTGAATGTTGCAGTAAACCTACGAGCACCGGCTGGCATCGTCGGGCCAATGATAATAGTAACTGCAGTGCCATATTACTAGTATTACAGAATGGTTCCCGGGGCGGGATTTATAATCGGGCCGGTTGGCTCCGTATTTTAACGGTCTTAGCTATCCCCGCTCCTCGACTTAATAAGCCACTTATATTACTATCAATAAGCCTTAAAGGCATACTATCACAGATTAAATTGTCGTTTTGGAGCGAATTGAAGTTAAAAATGCAATGTACATGCACATATCATATACAATACTAACTTGTTTACCTCCACATATATTTTCACGGCTGTAGAATACATGTAGGTAATATTCCATTTCGGTACATTTACAGTTAATAATATACAATGTCCTTGTATATTCTCGCAGGGACGTTAAGCAACAAATCAATCTATTGTCTAATATTCTAAGCGGGATAACTCCAATAATTGAACATGGTCAGAATAACATGTCACGATGTTCCAAAGAAAAGATAATTAGAGCTACATATACGTTGCTTTTATTCATATAAAATATGAAAATATGGAAAACCAGCGGCATATGCGGAAAATATAGCTGGTTGCCCAATAAACGGGTGTAGAGTCAGACACATGAAATGTAATGCACATACTTTCCGATAAAAATAGACCATGACATATGTAAACAAAGAAGTGATAGTATGCCTTTAATAATTTAAGCCATTTACTACGACAGTAATCCAAATTGCCACACATCACCTAAAAAAAATATTACGAGGATTCATCCACACATGTTTTATGTTCAACGCGGACATTCTTTTCATTTATTTTTCAGTGTATCCCTGGCTGATCGTACCCGCTCTTAGTCTAACAGGGGTGGCCGGAATGGCAGTATTACTTACCAATCTACAGATAGCAAATCTGTTTGGTCGGCGGAGGCACACTGTTCTATCAGCATACGCCGGTGCTTCGGTCTCCAGTGCCCTTATCACTTTTCTCATGCAAGTACGTGCAAATTTACGTGGACTACTTTTCTGTCGCGTCTCGAGTGATGTTGTATTGCGAAATAATCATGACATAATTTGGACACATACTTTTTTCACGATTCTCACTAAGTATTATAATAGTAAATGAAGCATATATTCGCACTCGTTGTTAACAGATAACGTGAATAATGTGTTGTATCGATAAACTTGTGATGTCACAACAGGGATAAGCTCCGTCATAGCTTTTTCCTATGGGGCGCTGTGTTTTGTATGGATTATGACGTCATAGAATTGCAATAATGTCAAATGCAAAATAGCTTCTTCATTGACGTTGATCCTAGTCATGTTGTGACGTCACTACTGCATATACCAGGTTAATAACCTACTTGCAAAATATTTCCATTATTTCACTAGGATTGGTTTCTTTAAAAGTAATATCAGTGTGTATCTGATTTATTTGAAACATGCAAACTACTTGTACAATCAAAATCAAAATCAATTGTCCGTGACCTTTAGGGCCATAAAACAAAGCTCC
The DNA here is from genome assembly GCA_032355325.1 of Clypeosectus delectus. Classification (NCBI taxonomy): domain Eukaryota; kingdom Metazoa; phylum Mollusca; class Gastropoda; order Lepetellida; family Lepetodrilidae; genus Clypeosectus; species Clypeosectus delectus. The sequence continues at coordinate 10,664 of JAULBO010163735.1, forward strand.
GTGACCTTTAGGGCCATCAAACAAAGTTCCGAGACATTTAGGGCCAGAATACAACATTCTGTTGGTCTATACAGCATTGCAATTATTCCAGCACGCAGAGGGTCATTGATGCCAAGTATTGGAGCCATGATAGTAATGTTATCTACCTCGTGGCTCATACTGCCGGTGTGTATGTTTACCTTCACGGCATTGACGACTAGGTCCACAACTGACTGACCACTCACGAACAATGCAAATGAACTGAAACAGGATCTAGTATCTTTACTTCACTGGACAATCGATACTGATCTTTGTCAGAGTAACTAGCTTAAAGCTGGTAGCATATTTTGGAGGACGATCGTATCTCACCGTGAGAGCAAATGCCCACGATTTTAATGGGTTACTCGATAGGTCAGAGAAACAGAAATTCTGCCCGTGGCGCGGATATCCTATGATATATACTAGTACCAGCGCGTGATTCTCAGATCTGGATTACAGTAATAAATACTAATAATTGTGACTTACGATATAGAAATCGTATCCGAATAAGCCATGAAGGTGTTTATACTTTCCACAGTGTGAAATAATCAACAGTATAGGAAGCCCGTCGGGATGTACTTTTCTCACACATTTATTTGGATATTACTGTGGAATTGGTCGAGGTTTGGAATTGCAGGTTTAGCCTCGAGCACGTTCAGACACGAGTCTCACTTCCTGGCGTTGAGACGAAGGTTGAAGAAGCTTGTTAAGTGAAGTGATTTTTGCTGTGTTTTTTTTTGTTTTTTTTATCCTGGCTCTTTAAATACCGAGAAGAGAATGAACGCTAGGTATAGGTTGTGTGAATTATAAGGTACCTTGGTTTCCAAAGGTAATATTTTATCGTAAAGAATTAAACCAGTTTGTTAACCTCTGTATTTCAGCTGTCCCATTTCATCAGTGTCAATATTCAAACCTCCTTCATGTTCCTGACAATTGGCATTGTGCCTATGCTTGTCTCAACCATCGCTTTCCTGCCCAAGACCAAGATCCCTTGGCCGCTCCCATTGGACTACGGGAAACGGCGCAACCAATCACTGGACGAGACCATGCTCCGGAAGCAGAGGGCCTGGCAGCGGAGAATGTCTGGTAGTGTCATGCGTGGGTGTTAAGTCTCGTGATCTCTCTATCGCTTTCTTTACTATGTCCTGTTTTCGATAAATATCGTGAGTGATCTATCCATGGGCTTAATACGGTGTAACTTTCTGTTCACAACGGGAACTTGGATGTGTACAGTGGATACTACCACGAATGTTTCAAGGACTCACAAACTATTTAGACCACACATACATACCGTATCAACCACGTATATCCGGCGTACGCCCCTCCATAAATATAAATATTATTTAAAGAATTTAATTAGAATTTATAAGTATGAAAACATTAAAAAATATCTAATTGTAACATGCGATGTACGGACAGGAAACACTTCTACTATACTGTATATTATCATAAACGTACCGATATTTTATTTTAAGGAATATTTTACCATTATTTACACCACTTCAAGGATTTTCCATTGCATTCGGAAGACCCACACCGAACCTCAACAATCACGTACTTTTGTTCCCCAGAAGCTGGCATTGCCAGACTGCGCCGACCTCAGCCGATGTTTTCCCCGGTGGTGGTGCAACCCCTGTACGTGTGGTCGGTGGTCTGGTACGGCGTGCACCACCTGCAGACAGCCATGTTTGAGAGCAGACTCGTAGACCTCATCGACCCCGCCAGGAACGACGTTGTAGGCGAGTTGATCCTGTATTCTGTTTCTACTTCTGGTTTTTTCTGCTTTTCCTTCTCGTGGAATGTTGTATACGTTTCGCGGTTGAGTGCCTGAACTGGAAGCGGGTGTGACCTACCTCAAATGCGACCCTTTAAAGCTGACTGCATCTCAAATGCGACCTTTTAAATACGTGTCTACCTCATATGCGACCATTTAAGGCTGCGATCCATTTAAGTGGGACATGGTCTTACCTCAAATGCGATCCATTTAAGTGGGACATGGTCTTACCTCAAATGCGATCCATTTCATTACAAATCGAATGTACACTCAGTTGGTCCCGTTGCTTTAAACACTTGTAAAACTGTTGTAAGGCCATTACTTGTTAGTGTAGAGGTACAAGTGTTTCGAACAAAGGGGATAGGGCATTATGGACAGCATTATTGGTTAATTTATTCATTCAAAAACACTTCAATATATCCAGCATTTAACATGTTCGTCAGACGTCATTTTCATAAAATAGTAAATCAGACAAATCATAAATAAATAATGACAGTTATTAACTTGTTTGCACTGTGTGTGTGTGTGTGTGTGTGTGTGTGTGTGTGTGTGTGTGTGTGTGTGTGTGTGCGTGTGTGTGTGTGTGTGTGTGTGTGTGCGTGCGTGTGTGTGTTTGTGTGTACTGTATACAATTTTATAAATATTAAACTGAGACGGCTCAGCAATGTATTGGGTCCAATCCATGTACGTGTTTCATTTACTAGTACTCGTAGTGGGCTGTTATGCGTAAAATAATTGTCAATCTCTCTCTTTTTGTCTCTCTCTCTCGCTCTCTCTCTCTCTCTCTCCCACATCTCCCCCCATGCTCTCTCTCTCTCTCGCTCGATATTATAAAAAAATAGTAACAGTTATCTTGCATAAAATCAATCTCATTAAAATCATATCAGCCCCCAATCTCATTAAAATCATATCACAGCCCCAACCAGCGAGTGCTAAATATATATCTGTTTGAGCGTTAGTTTCGGATCTGATTTTAATGAGACTGGCATAAAATGTAATCATTTCCATAACAAACCATTACTCGTGTATGTAGAACGAAAGGATTTAATACTAGCAGGCTATATAATCTCTTGCATCCTTCCATCGCTACGATCGATGAAAAAATCATGTTCTGAGTTTGAGATGTCCAGACGTACGGGAGATAGAACGGCCCCGAAAAATCTCATAATAAAAGCTGTAATAGCTCTCTTCGGTGTAATCATCGATCGTTATTTCTGTAGTTGGACATGCGAAATGGGTCAGGGACTATGCCAGGATTTCATTAATCTAATCGATTCCTATTTCTCCTCTGACCTATACTACATTCCATTTGTCTTGGCGATCTGTCATTGCAACAAATTACAACCCGGTTGCTTCCGTGAGAATGTATTTTTCTTGAAATAATCCGATTTCTCCAAACAAACTTGAGTTTGAGATTTTATACTCAGCTGAGATTTGTCCCATTGACTCAGTGTTGTAACTTGAGTAAAAACTCACACTCAGCTGGTATTGGCATCAAGTTACAGCACTGTGTCAATGAGACAAATCTCAGCTGAACAATAACATCGGGGCCTGACCTTTGGGTCAGACATGACATTGTGTTGCTGGAACTGCATTCGTCAATGTCTGAACATGAACTGTGCTTACCGACGAAGCTATACATTTCCATATGAAGCGTCGTCCCTGAGTGCAGAAGTTCGTGGGTTCAAATTCCTGGCTACAAGACGTTAAAAAATTATACTTATTGTTCCCCTGCTTGGCGCTCAGCATTAAAGGAGTATAATGTGTCTGAGTGGAGTATCCATGTTCAAACTGCGGCATTACATTCCAGTGAACTAGCACTATAAGGACCTGTGTATACCCAGACTAGCACAAGCATGCATATGCAAATACACACATGCATACACTACGTCATCCTCTGCCCACAGGGTGATCCGCTTGAAATGCTATTTACGCTGTCTACACCCTGTGTGAGTTAGAATCAAAACA
>JAULBO010163846.1:0-11191 GCA_032355325.1 Clypeosectus delectus
TATTCCAGTGAACTAGCACTATAAAGACTGGTGAAATACCCAGACTGGCACAAGCAGTCATATACACATGCAAACACTGGATACAAGCCGTGATATGAGCACGTTCTTGAAAGCGGCTTTAAACCCCAATTAACAACCAACCAAGCATGCAAGCCGCGATACGAGTGGAAGTATCTAAGAAGCGGCGTTGAACCTCCATTCAGCAAAAGTAGCATTGAAAAGGCACACGGTGTTGGAGGATACGGAAATGTTGCCACATCGATGCTTCATCCTTTGCCCAGAAATGTCGGCTGTATTTTTCCACGTTGAAATTATCTGCTCAGGAATGCCTGCCGCATTTTTCCCGACGCCCGCGGACGTGATCAAGACGAGGCTGCAGGTGCAGTCTCGCAGCGGGCAGACCTCGTACAACGGCGTCATCGACTGCGCCAAGAAGATCTTCAAGGAGGAGGGAATGGGTGCCTTCTGGAAGGGCGGACCAGGTAACGAGCGTCGTCGTACATGGAGATCATGTAGGGGAGGGTGGGGTTTACTTCTGTGATGAGGGGTGTGGGTGTTGACGGGTACCTTCTGGAAGGGCGGACCAGGTAACGAGCGTCGTCGTACATGGAGATCATGTAGGGGAGGGTGGGGTTTACTTCTGTGATGAGGGGTGTGGGTGTTGACGGGTACCTTCTGGAAGGGCGGACCAGGTAACGATCGTCGTCGTACATGGAGATCATGTAGGGGAGGGTGGGGTTTACTTCTGTGATAAGGGGTGTGGGTGTTGACAGGTACCTTCTGGAAGGGCGGACCCGGTAACGATCGCCGTCATACATGGAGATCATGTAGGGGAGGGTGGGGTTTACTTCTGTGATAAGGGATGTGTGTGTTGACGGGACAGGATGCTCTGTTTTGGATTCTGGCAGTACAGTTACCATCCTTGTAGCTGGTGCTCATAGGTTCACTGAAATATTCAGCGCTCTGGGGGTTGCAGGTTTTCCTACTTCCCTATACTGACAAGGCGGTATGACCGAACTGGTCTTTAGAGACATACTATCACGGCTTTGTTTACATATTTCCTGGTCAAATGTATTTTTACCTGAAAATATGTACATTTGATGTGTCTACACAAGTATATTGGGTAACCAGCTACATTTTCCACATATCCCACTGTTGTTTTTTATATTTTCATATATTGAATGATTATTGATACGTAGCTATAATTATCTTGTAATTTGAACATCCCGAAAAGTTATTCTGTCTAGGTTCCATAATTAAAGTTATCCCCCCTTAGAACATTAGACGATAGAAAATTGATATGTTATACGTAATCACAACGATTATTCGGGCTTTATCAGAAATTAACTGCAATGCAATCTATCCTATATTTGGAGGTACAATAGTGATTATATGTATGCTATGTGCATGTACTTTGCATTTTTAACTCCAATTCGCTCCAGAACGACAACTTAATCTGAGATAGTATGCCTTTAAAGCACATGGTCACATGCACACACACAGGAACACTGGCTTAACTCAAGAGTGATTATCGTTTCAGCCCGAGTGTTGCGGTCTTCGCCCCAGTTCGGTGTGACGCTGCTGACATATGAACTCCTGCAGCGGTCCATGTACATCGATTTCGGCGGAAAGTGAGCGACACAAAATAATTTCCGGGAATGCTCTCAATTTGCACCACGAAGAACAATACTACCTCGTTAAAGCCATTTCTTTACATTTTCCATGTCTCCCTTTAAATTGGTTAAAGCGTCGGCCCGGAGAGTGGAAGGTCGTGGGTTCGATCCCAAGTCACGTCATGCCAAATGACGGTACTTGTTGTTCCATGCTTGGCGCTCAGCATTAATACGGGTAAAGCAAGGACTGGTCGGCTCGGAGTCGCTATAATCTGTCTGAGTTGAGTATCCATGTTAACTGCGGCATGATATTCCAGTGAACTAGCACTATAAATACCCAAACTATGCACATACACACATGCATACACTACATACAAGCCGTAATGTGAGCACGTTCTTGAAAGCGGCTATAAACCCCAATTAACAACAACAACAATAATCACCCTTTCAGGCGGCCGGAAGGATCTGAGGCGAAGACGGTGCACCTCGAGGAGGTCATGTCTCGGAACCCCGACCACATCGGCGGGTACCGTCTGGCCAAGGCCACGTTCAACAGCATCGAGTCTGAATTCGGTCTGTGCCTACCAAAGTTTCGCAGTCGAGGAGCCCCCGCACAGTAACAAAAAAAAACTTTTATTAATTTATAACCAATTTAGACAACTGTTTGAAAAAGCGAGGCGGTTTTACCTAGACAGTTTGCCAGTAGAGAGGAACGGAGGTCTGGCAGCTAGGGGCTTCCCCGACAGACAGTGGACCTTGCTTTTCCGTTCGGAAGTCCTTGGAAGGAAGAGAAGAAAATCGGCTGCCAGCCTTTTAGAGAGTGGATCCCGTTTTACATAACTGTGATATTTATAGCGTCTTGACGAGAAATTGATTTTTATTATCAAAGAAATCTGTCCAAACTTGACGTATGTAATCGACTGGACGGACGTCTGATGATATACAAGGCCTCTATATCGACTTGTGTTGAGGTCAATGTCGATAATAGACCTCAGTTGCTTCGCTGATATACATCCACGCTACCCATAATTTTAAATACAGAGTGAAATTGTGATATCTTGGCGTGGGAACAACCAGTTTCACAACCAAAGTTACAGCCCTCGGCGACTCGTCAATATTCGACTATGTCTGTCAACTGCTGCACTGTCTCGGTATCCATGGTATCCACAGGTTGCCATGCCATTGCCATGGTGATGGTAATAGTGATAGTTTTGTGGCTGTGATGGTAATTGTCCAAAGATGCTACTCAGGTCAGACTGGTGTTGTATAAATAACTAATGTACACAGGGGTGTGTTTCAAAAGCCAAAGTAAAGCCTGCCACAACGCATGATTGAACTCTAGCTAGCGAATGTTCTCATCGCATTTTTTAACAAGATGAAAGGGAGACCACTGTCCACGTGTGATAGACCTGTATGCATACTCGTGCTAGAACTCGTCTCCAGCACGTTTTCCAGTTCTCTTCATGCTCGATTGTTTTGTTTTTTTAGTTTTTTTAATTTATTTTTATCTATATGTATATTTGATTGCCAGTATTATTGATATTTGATTTTCAGAAATAAGAATACTAGTACTTGATTATTTTTTTGGATATTTTTGTTGTGTACTAACAAAGTTATAAAAGTTTTCCTGAAAATATTTGTTAGCTACACTAAGTTCTTTTTTCAACTAGTTACTTTTTCCTCATTCTTCACTAGTTATCAGTTTATTCTTATTGAAATTGATATTATTATTATTTTTTTACAGCAACCAAATAAACTAGCAGATCAGTAAATTAATGTATAAATAGAATCTATATATCTTTAATATATTCAAAAGAAATACGAAATTCCCTTCATAATCAGAAAAAACATTGAATTCTTCCCCTATCTTACACACAACAACGGAAAGATAACTCTAATTGGATGTGTAGCGGTACAAAACATATTTTAAGTCACAGGGATGAGTCCTAGATTTACTACTACCATTAAAAAAAGCATTCTTTTGCATTTTTTAGCTCCCAATTTGTACAAAATAACCATCTCGGATTGAAAATACACAATTTTAAAGTTTAATAAAAAAAAAAATAAAAAAAAAATATGATTCTGAACGATGGTCTGTCAGAAGATGTTTGGTGTTTGACCTATGCATTGTGGGAATTGTTCTCGTGTAGGTCAGTGTGGGCGAGCTAGTCTAATCATGCAATGTCCATGAAACAGCTCCATGATTGTGATGGGCTTCCGTGTCCACTAGAGTTCTTCTAACACCATCTATATGTGCCATGCAGAAGTGAAAATGTTAGAAATTGTACGCACAATAATACCCTCAATTTGCTTTCTCTGCGACCTAGCTTAAAAATTGTGGGTTTTTTTTATTGGGGGTTAGGGGGAGGGTACACAAAGTTTAGAAATTTCAGTTTTCTTCACAAGATTAACATTGTAGCTTATTGGTGAAAGATTCTCACAGCAACATTAGATAATTATGATTCACTCGCCCACTCGCAACATTATTAAGAATTGTCTTTGAGTTTAAACTCCTCGTGGCCACACAGTAGAGAAAACAATAAAATTGTGGATTATTGACCGTGGATAGAGGGCGGGGCAGGAAAAGGGGGGTATAAGAACAAAACTTTCCCTCCCGACTTTTTTTTTACCCCATTTTTGTCAACACAACAACAAATTGCCTCATGTTATAGGAATATGACAGCTTTTGAGCAAAATTAATTTGAACAGCGCTATAGCCAGCTAGAAAAAACATGGAGATGAGTAGATCTCCAAAAACTTTTCACATCGTTTGTTCCAAGCATCTGACCTGTAGATCTGTTGATAATATTATTGTTGGTTGTGTGGATATGTGTCTGTGTGTGTGTTTGTGTGCGTGTGTGTGTGTGTGTGCATGTGTGTGTGCATGTGTGTGTGCATGTGTGCATGTGCTTACTTATAGAGATTGAATACTGTGATCACGTGATCTCGAGGCCGTGTTGACATAATGTACAGATAGACAGCCTGGAATATATCAATGGTATATTTTAAGAATTTTGATATTTTAATACATAATATGTACATACCATTTACCTATACATATTCAGCATAGGGTCTTATCAATATTTCTTCTTTGTATCTCTACTTTTGTTTAAACCTGGGCGACGTGTCTGGTTGCTGGGATACCTATGTACTTTCATCTAGCCTACTCGTGTCTGTGATCTGTTTTCTGAAGCCAATTATAATGGATTCTACAACACCAACATCTAACCTTTCTCCTTCTGGTCTTTTCAAGCTAGTATTTCTAGTATATAGCCAATTGAATAAGATGTACCAATCAGAACATAGAAGAGCTATCTGATTGGCTAATGCACTGTTCTTGAGGAAGAGTTCATTGCAATAAACACTCAAATTGGATAAACATCAGATCTTGGTGTGGCAGAAACAAAGCGAGATTTAATATATAAAAAGACGTGTGATTTTTGTCTTGACTTGGAATTGAATGGGCATTTCCTTTAACGTTCTCCATTCTGGCGGCAAACACTGATTAAAGATGTCTCCAGCAGGAAAGATGGTTAACTTAACGCCAAGTAATTTTGCAAACTTTGTGTTTCCACTTCCATCTTTCACCTTGGGGGTACAGTAGCATATCTACAAGAAACAATTTGTTTTCGGTATGTTCTGTGTTTTATTTGCTGGAATTTACATGTACATGCCCCCAATAGTCGACCCATGTTTTATGTTGTAGACCAATCAAGGTATAGATTGTATTAAATATGATTTACAATGAGATTATCTCGTACAGATACTAGCAGGTAATAACTTTTAATTCAAGTAAGGTGGAGAGATCAATTCAAACACTGGTTATGTGGGTTTGTTTCTACAAATAATTGCCAAATTTTGTCCAAAATTACCCTTGATTTTTCCAAACATATTTTGCAAAAGAAAACGTAACGAGATCATACATGTGTTATCAGAATGTAATTTTACAGTAAATAGATAGAACTACATTCTATATTGAATGTGAACTCTTTCTACAGATCAGATGATGTATAGTGAAGAGAAACGTATTCAGGACAATTTTAACTTAATTATTTATGTAATGATCGTCGTGTATGGGTGAAAAACTCCCGTAGCGACGTTAAGCAATGGGTCTTCAGCCGCATATGAGCCCGTTCTTGAAAGCGGCTTTAAGCCCCAATTAACAACAACAACAATGGGTCTTCATGACTCTTCAGTAATGTTTTGAATGTAGCTGTCATTTCACGTCGATAGATAAATGTGCCATCACTTTCCTTCTCAACTCACTTGGTAGTATACATTATCCTCGTCACAATGCTTGTCAAAGATGCAGGATACTAAGGACATCCACAAATACGCGGGTAATCATCTCTTTATATGGAGGAAATGCTGCTCGTATTGCGACATGGGGAAACTACCTGAGTTTAGTTACTTTCATCTTACTCGGATTAATCAAATGATGACTTTTTCAATCTCCTTCAACCTCAAGTTTATTGACGTTTATATCTGAATCTCGTACTATGAACAAATATACTTGTAAAAGAGATTATTAAACTTGGTGTTAGATCTACAATTAAGAACTTAATGTCCTTTGAATGATCTTTGCAAGTTAATAACATTGCAATATCTTGCAGATAATGTGTGTCATTTTCATACCGAAGAAAAAGAACAGATTTTTAACATAATTTTATTGATTTATGAAATAGTGATTAATATTATTAAATAATTTATTTTAAATATGGTACTGACATTGGTTTTACAATATCATTGTGTGTTGTGTCTTTTCCATCGCAAATTTCATGTGATCTGAAAGCAACTGAAATTGTCAGTTTGAATGCTATTTTTGAATGAGATTTACTTGCCGGAACGTTTGTGTTTATGTTGACATCGAACAACATGTGGTTTTCAAAAGACATTTTGTAAAAATTGGTCTAAAATTCTGCCATCTACACACATGCATACGCTGGCTGAAAGATTGTTGAATTTGTATCTTTCACTGATAATGTATAGCGACCTCCTGAGTAACCAGTATTTATCATGTTTATATGGTAATATCAATTGAGAATGTTACCAAGTACTATTATTTATTATTTATAGATCTAGCTAGTTTTAACAATATTGTTATAAATTGATCATCAACTCTAGTGGGAACAGTTGCCACCAGTTGTCTTGTAGGTCTGTTGTACATGTATACATGATCTGTATTTATCACCCAATACTGGCTTCCACAGGAGATATCGGTTGTAGCTTATAGAAGATCGCACAATATCTACTAGGAGATATCGCTTTCAACTTTGACTTCTATCATTGTGATGTCATGGAATTGCAACAATGTCAATGCAAATGCACAGTAGCTTCTTCATTGAATTTTACAATAAAATATTTATACTATGTTAATTAAATGTCTCTTCTAAAATTACTAAGAATGATGTTGGGTGATAAAATGTATATAATCTCACCCTCGTGTCTTTTGATATCAAATTATATCAACACTCATTGATAAAAGTAAGACAAATCTAAATTTGATATCAGAAGACACTGGGTGAGATTCTCTATATGTGCGTGAATACTAATGCAGTGGACACCCGATAATCCGGCCATCGAAAATCCTTTACTCTACTTAGTCACATATTATTAAACGAACGAGAGTGTATGACAAGGGCGTGAGGCGCTGAACGATGTCTAGACATAATGCGCGGATGTCTTTATACAGTCACGTGAGTGGAATCTCGTCCAGATTTATTTTTAATTATATTATAGAATAACTAATTATTTGGTTTAAAGACATCATTGTGTAGCCAAGTAGCACTAGAAGAGCATTATAGTTAACACCAAACTGTCTCATTGAACGTCCCATTGTCGTGTCTTTGCAAGGGGGATATATTTTAATTGCCGAAACCACATTGTTTTTTATTTTGCTCACTCACTGCAGTCGAAACGTTGTCAGCTGACAGTTATTAACCAACAACAATAATACCAGTACACGTTCCACGCGGACAATGTGAACCAAACCACAAACACAGGTAGGCCTATGCGTAATAGACACTGTCCACCAATGGTTTATAGTGACAACGTCTATTAGTTTAGTTTAAACGTATTTATTGGGGAAAAAAGCAATGCTTACGAGACCCGTTTCCTATTAGATTGCAAGATGTAAAGTTAAATCATATGTACAGACAAATTTGATAAATTAAAGGTGACAAATATGTACAGTGCAAAATATAACATCAGACAATGTATAAGGTAACATGACTATTGTCCACCATTGGTATAGTACACATCAACTGGGACTTTGTCCATGTGGAAATAGGTGTCCCGGCTTCATTTGTTTTCACTCCTTGCCGTTGATCGAATACTCAACTGTTTGCATATATAGTGTAATAACAATCAATGACTGATGGGAATGGTATTGCATACAATGTGATGCGATTATTTATTTCAATGTACATGCATGTATTTTGCTATTGCCTGAATTCAGATTAATATCAGTTTAAAACGTGATCTGATATTGCCACCCTCCTTTTTATATAATTACTAGTATGTTGCCATTAAGCCTTTAAGCGGATTTTCTGTTCCAAGTTGATTACCTTTTTTCGTACTTCTTTGAATGACGCGCTTTCGTTACCAAATGTTTTGCCAAATAAATTGATAACTTATCAGCTGTGCCATTCATTCATAATTATGTTTGTCACCCAATACTGGCTTCCACATGATATATCACTTGTAGAAGATCAAGCGATATCTACTATGTGATATCCCTTTCATCTTTGACTTTTTCATTGTGATGTCATCACTTACCGATTGTCACGTCATTTAAAGTTGCAATGATGTCAGTAATGCTCAGTACAATGTTTATGAAGTTCAAATGTTCTTCTAAAATGACTAAGAATGACATTGGGTGATAAATATAATCTCACCCTCTTGTCATTTGACAAAGCCTCGGATTTGTGTTACTTTTATCAACTCGTGTGATATATTTGATATCGAAAGACATTTAGGTGAAATTCTCCACACGCCAAATATTCCCGAGAACAATTCACTCACTTGCAATTACGTTTGACTTTTAAATTTGATAGCCGACAATAAGCAAATATGTTATTATAAAAACATTTATGTATTTTTTTTAAGTGCTTCTTTTCGTATGGAATCGTGTCACAATCTGTCGAGATCATCAAATAAGTGCTGTTGAGTATCTTTCACGACAGTTGGTATTCACACAACCGACACACCGGTTACAACGCTTGTTATTGTTATTCTGTTTGTTACTCTTACTGGTTGCCTGGCATGTATGTATTCTCAATACTTGTTTTCTTGTCACGAAGGAATATATCTGGCGTTGCTCTGGTTACTCAAAAATGACACCTATCGCTAAAACCGGAAGTAGTATTACAGCCTGCCAACCGTGTGTTTTTTCCTCATTCTCATGAATGTGTTTGGGTTTGTGTGTTTTTCCAATTCCGTTTTATGCGTGTCAGTAAGCCATCTTCTAGCATAATACAACAATTTATATGCGAGTTTCTATGTAGACAATTTGTTGTTGATTTTCTTTTATATATATACATAATGCAGATTATAATTATATACATATATATATATATTATATATAGACATGTGCAAGGCATGAGGGATTGCCGATCCGAGACTGCCATATACTATTACTAGTTTACTAGTATATGGGTGGCATATAGAAGTTGATATGATATTGTTTCAGTTTCTTTAATGTAAATATGAAATTTTGTTTGGAATAATAAAGAATCGAGATGTTTCCAGTTGTACATGTGTGTTCGTCGTGGTTGCTACTGGTACGAATGCAGGGCATATGGCAGCTATATTTTTAGAAGAGCAATTTCAACTACGGTACTTTAGATTTAGTACGTTATTATACCGCCTCCGTGGCGTAGTGATTAGTCATTAGAGCGTCGGCCCGGAGAGCGGAAGGTTCTGGGTTCAAATCGTCTGAGACGTCGTACCAAAATACGTTAAACTATGGTACTTGTTGTTCCCCGGCGATCAGCATTAAAGGGGCAATGCAAGGACTGGTCGGCTCTGAGTCAATGTAATGTGTCGGAGTATGCATGTTCAGACTGCGGCATGATATTCCAGTGAACTACCACCATGAAGACTGGTGAAATAGCCAGACTAGCTTATATGCACATACTATAGTCGTGTTCATTTAAATAGACCTCGTTGTTTTTAATTCATAATGTATACGGTATCAGAGCCGAGTTTGCTTTATGTTTACACGCGACACGTACATTACATCGACTCCGAGCCGACCAGTCCTTGCATTGCCTGTGCAGTTAATCCTGTGTAGATACTATAGTAAAAGCATATTATGACACCAAAAGTATTGTGAAGGTTTATTATATCAACTCTGTTATTATACATAATATTATACAACTTCAAACACGGCGCTCGTATTAAAGTGACTCAAACTGAATTGTTCATGTATAGAACAAACTAAATTACACCATGATATCTGATTGGTCATTTGATGCTTAACATCCTTGCGTGGATCTCTCGCCTAACATGATTGTTTGACAACCCGTGAAATTAGCTTATTCATCGTTAGCAAGTAATTTGGGGGTAGAGCATCTCCCCCAGGGAACAGTATGTACAACTCCGCGCTACGCTTACTCGATTACTACCCTTCCCAGCATAAGCATGCAAAACCTGGCAGGCAGATTCGCACACTGGCGACCGAGTGAGTTGTTTCCCCGTGATTCTAATTTGAAACCAACCAATCAAATGTGTTGTTAACAACTACGAAAGCGTCCCGGTTGTGTTTGAAGATGTCTGTGTATTGTGCCATTATTATTATTATTATTATTATTATTATAAAGCAAAACCGTAGGTAAGTGTGAGTGACAAAGTAAGCGGAACATCCACTATCAGCACCGACAAAAAAACTTTCATCTCGCCAGAAATTCTGGCTTGGAAGTCTACGAGGCTGTCGAGTTAGGTCACGTGGCCTAGGCAAGATGGGGGTAGAGGGGATTAGAGTAATGACTGATCATGACATGGTATTCTTAACATGATCGCTTCGTTAGTCTTGTTTGTTTCTATACGTAATCATTCTTTTTGAGTCACTTTTAATTCCTAGTTTAGATTCGCGCCATCATGTCGGCTATGATTCCTTTGGCATGTCATCACAATTATTCTGCTGATTCTTGTGTAGAATCACCCACTTCTTCAACGCCTGCAAAGAAAACAAGTAAAACTAAGTAAGGAACTCCCGTATGACATATTTAGGTTAAACTGGTTTCCACACATTAAGATTAACTATCATGGTATTGAATACTAGTATATTTGATATTCTATGGGAATCTTGTACACAGTGCCAAGTTTTGTATATTATTATTTTGATATTATACATGTTAAGGCCGGGTTTCGGGGATTGATTCCATGAAATTAGAAAGTCATCCTACTGGCGTACCGTCCATACACCTGCTACGTCGGTATATTCTAGTCTATAATCACAATCCCCATGTTTTCATAGAATGTACGTGTGTCCGTATTTCCACAAAGAACCTTCAATCTGAATCAACATCTCCACGAGATCATGGTGCTCCGGATCTATGTATTTCGCCGAGTGCTAT
>JAULBO010164066.1:4337-14410 GCA_032355325.1 Clypeosectus delectus
GTGGATATACGGTACAGTACATAATATCCACGTTCATGTAAATATATATACACTGACAACATTTTGGTAACGGTAACGTCATGCAGCTCTTGCGTCAGAGATATCGATTCCTTGTGCAATGCCACGATGGTATCCGGATCCACGCTCTGCCTGTTATTGACCGAGCCTGGCGTCCCTGCAGCCAATGTCTGGCCACCTCCGTCTCTCGTCCCGAGACGTGGAAGGTCAACAAGAACCCTCGATGTCTGAAACCAACAACTCTGTCAACAGCACCACACCAGGGCTCTGAAGGGCCTCGCGTCACCACCTTGAAAGATGATCTGTTATCAATCAATTGGCTCCTATTAGCTAATTAATGATCCCTAATTTAGATCTTATTCACGGCCCGTTCTCAGTTTTCCAATTAGGCAGTCGTCTGCTATTGTTACAGACGAGCATTGGATCGAGGGTTTATTCCATCGGCTTAAGAGTTAGCGTAACTTCCCTTTGAAGTGTCGCAACGTCAACAGACAGCCTAGCAGAGCCGTACAAACGCGCACGGTACAAAGACAATTTCGGGAGAAATTGATGAGGTTTTCAAAGAGATACAGATAGGTGTCGCAAATCCACTGACGGTGCAGACGATACCAGCGCCCCAGGTAGAAATGGAAGATGGTTGTCCTGTGAGTAGCATACAGCCCTATCCAGGTAGAAAAAAATAAGAAACCTAATTTTTTGACCAACTTTGTTGTGTGGGAAATTAATCTTAGACGGCGTATAAGAGTTATTTATAGCAGACGATACTTCTTCCAGCCATTATTGAATCTCCAGTACGTTGTGGTCAAATGGAAGATGGTACATGTATAAGACGATAGACATGTTCTGAGGCACACGACACTTTCCCAATAACAAGCGACACCTTTCGGCTGCAGTCGCCAGTCGCCACCCACTTCTAGGCATATATCAGATGTCCTGTACCTTGTGGTTAAACCGCCCCTCCCTTGCAGATGTGTTGCTAGAAGGTTGGATTAATCACGGGTCTTATTGATCAGAGAGTTGAAATTGGCTGAAACTCTACCTCCATCTTAGTCTCGGGACAGAAGGATGTTGGAATTGGTGCAACCCGAAACCAACAGCTAGGGTGTTACCGTCTGCATAAGGAAATTACTTCAAGTGCGTCCCGTCGCATGTCTGCATGACTAGTCTATCTGCTACTCAGATTTCAAGCAAGATAAGCAGCTATAACAAATACAATTATAAAGGTTTTTAAAATATGCGTTATATGATCGCCTCCCAAAATGTTAGAATTGAAGCCCTGTTGTGCTTTTATTCCGCGGTGCTGTACGTGGATGGTTCTCTCCGTGATTCGGCGAGGCCATTCAACACCAACAGGAGAGATCGGGTTGCATTATTTCTGTGCATTGCCCAGAATCATAACATGTTCTCCCCTTCGAGTTCGCATACACATGTGAGTGTATCCGACTCAGGGTCGGACTATCTCGCGTGGGGAGTGAGGTCCGCTCCATCCATACCGCCAGTTTGTCATGTAGTTTTGAACACTATACCTGAACTTGTGACATACGATCCCATCGCCTAATAAAATTCCCGGCCCTTACGTCTGGTGTATGGAATCCGAGGATAGGACAGCTGCCAAAAAGGCTCGAATTGCAGGAAATAATTACAAATTTCCATGAGTGAAAATTACGATCTGCCTTCTCTGCGTAGGGACATCTCTGCGCATGCAATATACTGACTAAAATAGTTTTTCTATTACATTGATCGTTAAATTAATGTGGCTTCCCTCCGTCCTACTTTAGCACTACCTACATATATCATTAACAAGGAATCTCTTCAATAATCAATATCATCTTGATTATGTGATTGAACTGCCATCATGACGTCGTCGGTTGTGATGGTGGTGGTAGTGGTGGTGGTGGTGGTGGTCGGCTGGTGGTGGGGGGCTGATAGTGGATGAAGGGGTATCAATTGATACCTCAGCGTCCCGGCGATCTGCACCTGATCCGGAGAACCGAACCCGGGCATTGATCTTACGTTGTAGATAACGCCTATCGCATTTCGCAATTTGTGCGATGGAAGTCATATAAATATGCAACAACATCGGCGGCCGTGTCCGACTGTATCGGTTACAACATAACTAATTCCACTCCTGAAACTGGATGCCGTACACACCGGTAATGTTGTACGATGGAACAGAAATTAGCGCATACTGCTTCTTGTCGTTTTGGGAACGAGCCCCATGTAGGACTACCAGTTCGCGCTAAACTGCGACTCCATGCCAACTCTGCCTATTTAGATGCGATGACTATACAGGAGATCGACAAGCATGGTTTAAAATTACTAGTAATATATCATGAACTCTGTATGTGATCGAAATTAGTCTGTATGCCTGTCTTTCTGATGTCGACGGTCTTTGCGTGTGCACGTGTGTGCATGTGTGTGTATGTGTGTGTGTGTGTGTGTGTGTGTGTGTGTGTGTGTGTGTGTGTGCGTTTGTGTGTATGTGTGTGTGCCGATGTGTGTGTATGTTTGTGTATGTGTGTGCATGTGTGTGTGTGTGTGTGTATGTGTGTGTACATGTATGTGTGTGTGCATGTATACGTGTATTTGCTTATGCGGGCGTGTGTATACATGTTGTGTGTATGAGTGCGTTGTGTTGGCGTGTATGGTGTATGTTGTGTGTGCGCGTGTGTGTGTATGTGTGTGTGTGTGTGTGTGTGTGCATGTGGGTGTATGTGTGTGTGTTTGCCTATGCTCGCGCGCGTGTGTGTATATATATGTGTGTATGAGAGTGTCGTGCGGGCGTATATGGTGTGTGTGTGTGTGTGTGTGTGTGTGTGTGTGTGTGTGTGTGTGTGTGTTTGTGTATACATGTATGTGTGTGTGTGTGTGATTACCAATCATCATTCAATTTATTTGAATAAAATGTGTTTAAACCATTATGTATGTGCATGCGCGCGCGTGTGTGTGCGTGTGTGTGTGTGTGTGTGTGCGTGCGTGTGTGTTGAGGGAGTGGAGACGAGTGAAGTATGGATGGGGTGGAGGAAAGTAAGGGTGGATATGATGACAGCATGGACTGTATTGGTAAATAATTTTAACATTGATAATTGATTCAACAACGCCGACGGTCCTGACAACCCGTGCAGCCCAGCTTGCATGTACTTCCGATTCCCAACATTTACAAACTGAAATTTAACGTACCGTTTTATATTTTTGCAATCTTAACACTTGCGCGCGACTAATACGATTTGGAACGGTGATCTGTTGTGACTCCGCTAATTAGGCACTCTACTATAGAAGTCAGCAAGTCGTCATCAATCACTGTGAACGCTTCTACTCGATACCGTGCCTGTCTCACAATAACGCGCAAATCACCGATAACTCGCGTGATAGCAAACGAAAGTAGCTCGGCATGACTACGAGTCCGTGGACCAACATTCGCCCAATTACGCATGTCCGTAGCCGACTGGAAACTGAGGAAAATAAATGCCTGGAATACAACCGACCGGCAATTATTTTTTTGAAATCAATAGAACTGAATATGTACAATTATTTAATATACTATTGGTTAGTATAATTTAATCAAGTATTTAGTATTCCTTCTTTCAACAAGTCTCTAATACGACAATTCAGTGAATCAATGGTAATCCAGGATCCTTTTTCTGAACTGGTGCTCGCATGTGCACTGCAACATTAAGCGCTACATATGTTGCAGGTTTCCTTCTGCCTTAAGACCGACAACAATCAAATTTAAGAAATAAAATAACACTTTGTGAACGGGAGATCGTGTACCCCGTTCTATGATGTACTAGTACTCGTTTGGGGAACACCTACGTACAGTTCTTTTAACACAGGTTTACCGAAGATCTCCGGCAGAACCATTATTACAAAATACCGGTAGTAGTAATTGAATTTCACATTGTACACACCAATAGAGCACAGGGTCAGGACATAAATTAAATCAACCACGGCATGATGGCGCGTGGCCCCATTCTTTGTACGGCAGACCGTTCGGGCTGTAGGTTAAGCACGAGCGTGCCCGGAGCGTGGACGGATGGATGACCAAAAAAAAACTCAGAGTATCTAGGATTCAATCGTGCCCCATACTGAGACACACGTTGAAATGCTTGTGATGTCACATTATGCAAGTGAGTTAGTTCGATGGGCAGTGTTCACCCTTCAACAAATGGGTACCCGGTAGGAAGATATGGTGATGAGAATGTTAACCTTCTAGCGCCTGCAACACGGGAGCTTGGGTTGTATGATCCCCAGGAAATTGAGAAGGAATCAGTATATAATATTGCAAGCCCTTTGAGCAAACACTTGGAGGATGGAGTATTGCGCTTTATAGATGGACTTATTGATGTGTCACTTTTTTTCACCCGACCAACTAAAACTCAACCTGAAACATGTAGCGCATTTCTATTGCAGTAAACCTGCTAGCTCCAGCAGGTACTGACTAACCAAGGGTGGTAACTCCAGACAAGGCATCTCTATCATGGTCACGTCGGAACGGTACCAGACCAGGCTCGACCGGCTACCACCAAAAGTACAAAGAAATTAAAATGTAATGTACGAAGAATAGACGTACATACAGTAATAAGTAAATATTATATCACATCCGATGGCCTGGCTCTTTAAAGTACAGAATATCTACCAGAGTATATGATCGCAATACAATATCATTTAACCCAGTGGAATCTATGTCAGGGACTGTTATAAGTAGGCAATGCTGGTTATCTTTTAAAGCTGTACTGGTTTCAGTAGAAATGCGATATATATGGAATTGATATCAGCACATACCGTTGTATTATTAACTAGGAATGCTGTATGCCTAAATTATGATCGCAATTATGCCTCGATAGACTATGGCCTATGAACGTTCTCCATGCTCCCGATCAGCTGTCTGTTGTTGAGTTTGGGGTTTTCAATCGCTTTCAAGAACTTTATTCGTGAAGTTCTTAACCAGCATTGCGCGTGCGTATGGCAATGTGTGTGTGTGTGTGTGTGTGTGTGTGTGTGTGTGTGTGTGTGTGTGTGTGTGTGTGTGTGTGTGTGTGTGTGTATGTGTATATCACATTGTGTGCGTGTGCTAATCCGGGTGTTTTACCAGTATTTTAAGTGCAAGCTCACTGGAATATCATTCAGCAGTTTAAACATGGATACCTCACTCAGACACAGCATACTGACTCCGAGCCGACCAGTTATTGCTTTTACCCCCTTAAAAGGGTGCTCAGCGCCAATCAGTGGTTCAAGAAGTTACAAGTACCATCGTTTAACGTGTTTTGGTATGACGCGACCGGGGATAGAACCCCCGATCTTCATCTCTCCGGACCTACACTCTAACCACTACGCCACGGACTGTGTAAAAACAGCGTATTTTGAAATATTTTAAGCATAATAATAATGTTAATTTTATATAGCCCTATTTTCCCAGCTATTGCTGCTCACTGGTGTTAACATTATTACACCGGTCAGTAAATTAGTGTGCACTCACTTTCTCTTTCAACTCCCAGGGGAGTATACAATGTTGGATTTTCTAGTATAACTACTTATTGGGATATTTCACGCAATGCCATGTCTCCTACAGTATTTGTTTTAAACGATTAACACCGTGGCAGCCGATCATATCGAAGATGGTGTCCGGAAGTGTGACAGTCTCGACGATACACCGGAAGTATGCGCATTACCAACGGAAGCCTTCATTTACGTGACCATGCAGTTTGAAGGGTAGTATCGTAGGTATTGTGTTTCACCAAACAAAAAATGTGGGCAGTTTGTTTCAATAATGAATGAATGGAAACATTTCATAGGTCTGACGGAGCATGTTAATCATTTTTCAAAAGTTGACCACGTGCACAAGTCGACCCCCCTCCTTACTCTTTCTTTCTGAGTGCCTAAAACTCGACTTATACACGAGTATATACGGTACTTTTTATGTAGAACAATAGAAAATACAAATAGATATTTTTAAAATACAAATAATTGCTTGCAAGTACATGATGCTGTATCTTTAAGGCGCAGGGTATCAGTGGGTGTACTGTATATAAAACACCCGATGAACTGCATCACATACTTCCGGTATTATTTTGTCACGGATAGGTCAAAGGGTATTCTAATGCGAGCTGGGCTGGGATGAAACTAATGAAATGAAGACTTAAAAAAAAAAATCTATGCTGGTTACGAACTTCACAAATAAAACGAAACTAGTATTAAACTTAATCAATTTACATCCGTATTGTTCACACTAAATATACTAGTACATAAATATAAGGAGATAGTTCTCATTATATCCGAATGCCTCGTTTAAGACTATATCCATATCTATGCCAGCTTGTATTATGGGTATCCAAGCATACCTCATATAATATTGGACCAGACGTATATATGTCCCCCTCCTGACGTGATAAAAACTATCATCCATGCACGCACCGCGTTTATTCGCAAGAAGATTACCCATACTTAGATGTAGTACTGTTGAACTTAGTGGGTAATCTACACTGGCCAGATGGTGGTCTAACGGACAGCGATCTATCATTATAATCAGTAGTTAGTGGCAGTAGAACTCATTGGCCCCTCGTACAGGCAGTGCTATAGAAAGATAACTTTCCTGACGACTAAACACAATGACTTTTTTTTCTAAAATGGCATTTCAATCTTGTAATAATTGATATATTATATACTAGTAGTAGAACATTATTTTCAAATTTCATAAGAGATATCGTTTTCATTACATGACATACCGTAGATGGTTTTGGGAGTTTTTTTGGCTCGAATCTTCTTAATGTCATTCAGATTACAGGTAACATAATTACGTCGGCGCCTTTGAAGTTTACGTGCATCGTATGATAAATAGCATCCGTTATCTAGCGTCTCTGATGGATGCTCACGGTAGCAACTATATTGACAAATTATCAGCGTAACTTTAATAGAAATATGAAACTTGTAATTATTAAATAATAGAGTTTGTTCGTATCACATTTCGTTTGAAAATGTCCTTATATACTAATGAAATTGTTCTTCTATCGGTGTTATTTTGTCATTGCATGTACAAACTAATTATTAAACTGCTGATAGATCACACGAAACACGATCGTTCCCGAAACACATTGATTTCAAACTTTCTTTCACAATCGTAATTTATCATGATGCAAATATAACGACATTTTTGGCACGTTAGTTACACAAAACTGTCGCAATTGTGCAAATTAGACAAGGCATGTTGCAAAACATATCTCTTTCAATAACCCACAGAGACGCACTGCGGCATCCATCCTGTGTAATTACAAGTGGGATATTTTAACGCGTTGATATTTGTGTGTTTGTGTGTGTGTGTGTGTGTGTGTGTGTGTGTGTGTGTGTGTGTGTGCGTGCGTGTGTGTGTGTGCGTAATATGGCATAATATGGATTCCACGACCATGCCTGTGGCTATCTTAAACACTGGGAAAGATAGTGTGGGCACTGGGAAAGATAGTGTGGGCACTGGGAAAGATAGTGTGGGCACTTGGAAAGATTGTGTGGGCACTGGGAAAGACAGTATGGACACTGGGAAAGATGGTATGGGCACTTGTAAATATAGTACTATGGGCACTGGGAAAGATAGTGTGGGCACTTGGAAAGATAGTGTGGGCACTGGGAAAGATAATGTGGGCACTGGGAAAGATAGTGTGGGCACTAGGAACGATAGTGTGGGCACTGGGATAGATACTGTGGGCACTGGGAAAGACAGTAAGGGCACTGGGAAAGATAGTGTGGGCACTGGGAAAGATAGTGTGGGCACTTGAAAGGATAGCGTGGGCACTGGGAACGATAGTGTGGGCACTGGGATAGATAGTGTGGGCACTGGGAAAGACAGTGTGGGCACTGGGAAAGACAGTGAGGGCACTGGGAAAGATAGTGTGGGCACTGGGAAGGATAGTGTGGGCACTGGGAAAGACAGTGTGGGCACTGTGAAAGATAGTGTGGGAACTGGGAAGGATAGTGTGGGCACTGGGAAGGACAGTGTGGCATACGTTTTCGAGGCGAGATTAACCTCGACTGATTGCATCGACACCTTATTTTTATTTTGTTTGCTTTTTGTTATATATATTATTAATATAGACTCTAAGACAGTATAATTATATTTTTTATAATTATTAGTTTTAACACTATTCTATCATCGAACCCCTAGGTTCACGCATAATCTATGCTATGATCTCAACGCTTCCGGTCACGTTACCTGTCCTTTGCGCGACGCATACAAACCAATGATTTCAGCATACCTGCAGAATGATCGAATCTACTTTACAAAATATGTGTGCCAAAGTTGTGATATTTACCTCATTTTTAGGTTGTTAGATCTTTCTATTTGTACTAATCTGAGAAAACGGCTAATAACAATATCTGAACACCTAGAATACTTCATATCATACACATATCGATAATTCATTGGAACCAATCCGCTGCAGAATACATAATAAACATACTAAGGAAAGTACGTCGAGACTGGTTAACTAAGATTGGCAGTCATCCATTACATCTGCGCCTATCAATAAATATTGCAATGACACACGAGTAGTGACAACTAGTGTATGCCGTCGATTTCAGCCGTATGTGTACGAGACCCTTTGGGTTCATTTCTGACAATAATTCAGGCAGGTCAGTTGAGAACAACGTTATGCGAGATTCGGCTTCAGATTCGTGAAAGGATGTCATAAATTAAATACATTATTAGTCGATTTCCTACGTTAATACAGACATTTGATGTAAGTGACATTACATCGTTTATCGTACGATACAATACATACCGTGCTCTCGTGTCGCTTTCCTCTAGAAGTGTCAGACATTAGTGATACATCTACCTTAATTTGATAGGGCATTTATTAAACCTTATATTAATTATTCAAAATTGCAAATTGAATTTAAATTGACTTATGATTGGCTTGTACTAGAACCGTTGCTGACATGAACACGCATGCAACATCTGTTATGTAATATTAGGACGATTAATTGATCTATTTGCAAAAGGTATGGACCGCGGTAAAATATTTGCATTTTATCGAATTACAATTTCAATTTGTAAATAAATGTCTGAAAATGTTCAACCATGTGCTCGCCAAGCCGCGATGTTCTTCGCAAAGTGTTAAGTTACAGTGGGATAGCTGAATCGATGCTTCGCGGATGTTAATAGGACGGAAGCGTTGAAATTCGGGTGAAATGCTTCTCTGCTAACCAGCTCCATGTACAATGTCCAATGCGTGCTTCCATAGATCCAGATCGAGAATTCTGATATGGGATGATCTGAATATTGGAGTCCAATGGCTTCCCTCACGAAGTCGCAGACTTCCGGTATTGGAATTTTGACATCGAACAGAATATTGGTTCGTTTTCCGAAAGCTTGTATTCTCTTATCTGAGTGTTACCTCGTTTAGAAGAACCTTGGTTTCTATTATTTGTCGACTGTGTTTTACCTCTGATTTTAGGAGAAAAGTAACTTCTTTTCTTTGAGTTTTACCTCCTTTAGAAGAACCTTGATTTCCTTTAAAGTTTTTGTGATCGTTACCTTTAACGTTGAAGTCTATTAAAAGAAAATATTGAAGAAACGTGACCTCCTTTTTGGTGATTTTTACCTTGTTTTGAAGAATAATTTTGATTTCATTTATGCGATCTGCTCCCTTAGCTGACGTCTATTAAAATAACCTTTAGGAGAAACGTGATTTCCATTAGTGTGGCGTTTACCTCCCTTATAAGAACCTTGATTCCCTCTATAGGACCTTGGCTATAACTTCTATGTTTATTTTAAATAACATATAAGACAATCCTGATTCGTTCAAGAACCTTTACTTTCATTAGCAAAACAAGGTGTTTTTTCATTTGAAGAACTATTACTAGTATTTCCATTACGAAATAGTTAAGAGTCCATGCGGATATTAGCCGAGCTCTGATTTTAATATTTTTTGCTTAGATATCCTTCCACTATTAAAGAAAGTGTTGCCTTCCGCTTACAACACGCCTTCAACTAGATTCATTTCCAAATATGCCTACATGTGCTGGTATCCATACTAGGGTAACTTTATTTCCTTTATCTAATATTAATT
>JAULBO010164177.1:0-14408 GCA_032355325.1 Clypeosectus delectus
CACACCCACACCCACACCCACACCCACACCCACACCCACACCCACACCCACACCCACACCCACACCCACACCCACATATGTACAGTATTTACTGTACGTATACTATACATGTATGTACACTTTCACACTTATTATTACAGGCTGGAATGTTGTGTTCGTGTTATTTGCTTCAACGTGCATTTGATGACAGCAGTGTTTGCTCCATTGCAGGTCGGAGGTGTTCCATGTGCAACTGCTATATATTGCTTGTAATCAACATTCCTAACGTCACGGTTAGTTATCAACAGAATTAGTTCTTCGGTATGTTCTTGTATTTCATCACGCACAAATAGCGAATATGCAGTATGGGTGTTCGGGTTTTTTTCTTGTCGCGTACATGTATGTCTTGCATATCTCAATATGTTTAAGTAAGATAACCTGTCAGGAAATACGTTATTTAGCTGCATACGGGTCACTGGGTGACTGGGCAGACAGATACAGTATGGGTAACATTATATTTCTATTCTGGAACTGTACCATTTAACTTAGGTTCGTCTTGGAACTATACTGAAACTGGTTTGAAATACTCATAATTGAGACAACCCCAATTGAAATGAAATAGGATCAATATGACTGAATGTATATGGGGTATGGTACAGAGTATGCTAGCAGAGCCAGGAAACCTTCTGGAGTTCATGAGAACAATCTAAAACCATACTGCATCCCACAAATGACAACCATGTGAACAAACTATCCCCACACGCAATGTTTAGGTATCACATTCAAGGAAACCATCCTCGTGTTCTCTCGCCTTCTGGCCCGGATCTGACTCTATGTGTATACCACGTCCCTCACTAACGAATTTCGTGTTTTCTTTGCTTTGTAATTTACCCTGTACCGGGGTTTATTTTCCTTCTCTATGTGATGTCCATTTCTTCTAAACAGAGGTGGTCTCATTGGCTCTCCCTGCACTACGGCTATGGAAGTCATGCTACGTACCGTGGAGAGACACTGATTATTTATTTGGGCAAAACTTGATGTCATATCGTGTTATAAAGGGGTTTAATAAAAACAAACTGACACTCCTGAAAATAGTATTCGCTTCAGAGGGAATCAGCAGGAAGCAGTGGAGTGTAATATGTGTGCGATTATAAAGACTATAAAGGGATTTGTATGAGATGATAATAACAATAATAATAATATGTATATTTGTATAGCGCATGTACATGTACGTGTACCTTGGGCAAAATCAAAGCGCGGATATTATTACTCCTCCTCAACTCCCTTGGAAGTATACAAATGGGAATCGTGCGACTAAGTGGATGTGAGCATTAGGTCCCGGGATCCGAACACCTCACAGCAAGAGTCACTTAGAGCCTTGAAACAATATGACGTTTGCCATGCCTAGTCTCTAGTCTCTAAGCATGTATACTTGAATTTGACAAGTGAGACAGATGCTGGTAGAACACGCTATACTATTTCGCCTTCCGAAACGAAGAGGAGTTGTTATAGCCTTGCTACATACAGCCTTGCCTATGGATGAGACTCAGTCTTGACACATGTATATATTCGGATCAGTGTGTCTATTATTAAACACAATATTATTCTCCAACCAAGCTAAAGGTCGCTTAAGACCATGCATCAATCGTGTTCCATGTCGGTCAACAACGATGTACAGGCATACCTGCCGTGGTGTGTAGGAAACCTTATTTCGAATCTTCGTTCATTTGTTATTACGTGAAAATGCACCCCTGAGAATAACAATATCGATGATCTGCCGTGTAGCTCCGACTGAAGCAAATGTAGTAGAGAGGGAGGCAGTAGATTGGAAGGTTATGTAATGACAGGTAGTTTTCTCAAATAGAAATCGTTTCCGAAGTACTAGCATCACTACGCTAGCACCCGAGTCTCCGACAACAGTGGTAGACGTGGAGAGTTCGCTTATCAATAGATGCCGTCACGAATGCGTGGTGTGATATCTGACCCATTCCAACCGTTTCCTCTCGTAGGACAGTATGCTCTGTGGCTGACGTTTGGTTAGATACGTTAACACGGTCAACTGACACATTTCTGGAGATTGCCAGAGTCAACTTAGTAAGTGCTGTTCGCCAGGAATCGTGCAGTATATACAGATTAGTCAGTGCCTTTAACTGATGGCGTCCTATAGCGGTTAGGGATTGGTGTCTGCTTAATGAAGATGTTCCAAATCAATCAATCCGGTTACGGTATAACAGGAGACCGCAAATATCCAGCCAGGAGATCACTCATTACTGGTAGAGTGTGTGTCTCTGTCTGTGTCTCTCTGTCTATGTGTATCATTCTCTGTCGCTGTCTGTCTCTCTGTATCTGTCTCATTATATGTCTCTGTCTGTCTGTCTGTCTAACTCTTTCTCTTTCACTCCATATCCGCCTGTGTGTGAGAGTGTCTCTGTCTCGCTATCTTCCACTCTCCCTCTATCTATCTACATGTATCTATATATCACTATCACTTGTAAATATGTGCCTGTCTGCATTTGGGTTGTGTGTGTATGGATGTGTCTGTTTCTCCCTCTCCCTATATCTATATACCTATGCATCCCCTCTCTATGTATGCCTCTCTCCCTCTCTCTCCTTCTATCTCATTCTCACTATATCTATCTACCCACAGTATTCGTGCCTTACATAGTCATATGTAACCGTTGCTATAGATTTCATCGAACTGATTCGGTACGGACAGAGAATCACAGTCTACTTGACAATTATGTGCAAGAAAAAGAAGTCTCACGTTTATCAAATAAAGCATTGGTCTACGGATTGCGAACATGTATCACCAGTGCAACTAATCGTGAGTGGCTGAAGTCAAATGGAGTTCTCCCTTATAGAGCAGCGATTGAGACGCTCAGTCAGCCTGTGTATGCTGAAGGCAACTAACTATACTTCTCGTGTACATGTATGTAATCACTGAAATACAACTAGCCCAGATAGATACTAGTAGCCCACACACACGGATAGACACACTCTACCTAATGGGACCTATTGTTCTCTAAATGCTTACAACAATAGTGTCCACTCTCAACAGTGTCCACAACGTTGTCGATGTCGTTCCTGACCTGGTTCTGCCAGACGCCAGTCAAGAACATGACGCGTCCTGATGAGGAACTGTCTTCGTCACTGTTGGGTTCCGCTGTTACAAGGCCAACTCCAGTACTACAACCGACGGTCTTGTAGCAATGCAATCGGCGGATAAGGCTCAAGGAAATTAATATCGTTCTTTCTATGGTTATCGTTTTTCAGACTCAAAACAAAATTGACGAAAAACGTTATAGTTTCATCGCTCGCAATAACCGATGGCATTTCTTATAACTTCGTTTTCAACAGACTACCAACTTGTCGTGGCAGAAAAACGTATAACCCAAGTTTATGGGGCCGCAAATAGGACGCGCTGCCTTTTGAATTCCTGATAGCTCCCATGGGAATTTTTACAAGAATATACTGGAATAAGTACTGTTATACTGAGCACATCAGGATCAGGGGTCACAGTTCTTTCCGTACACTGTACATGTTCTATGTATTTGATTTGTTATGTTCAGCTAGCTTATTAGATGTTTGATCTTAGATTGTGTTATATAAATAGTTTAAATTGGATTTGTTTCATTAATGCATTCCTATTTATGGAATTGAAGTTCGCATACGACTATGTATGACATTAGTCAGACTTTACAAATACATGTAGTTAGCTCTCTCTCTCTCTCTCTCTACAACTCACTCACTCACTCTCGCTCTCTCCCTCTCTCTCTTTCTTTCTCTATCTCTCTGTCGCTATCCTTCTCTATATACAGTGTATCTACCACTCTCTCAGGCCCTGATATGAGCCCGTTCTTGAAAGCGGCTTTAAACCCAGATTAACAACAACATTCACTATCAAACTCTGTGTGTCTCTCTCATACACCCACATTCACGCACATGCGCACGCAAATTCATTCAGTATTCAACATAGAAACAATGTGTTAATGGTTGTTGTAATAGAATATATCGTAGATACTACTATTACAAACTGTTTATCGAAACTGATAGTAATAGTATAGAAGGTAGCTGCACGATATTGTAACACTCGCAATGATACCACCAACTGTCTCGCCATATTGTAATGATACCACCAACTGTCTCGCCATATTGTAATGAATCATTTTCAAAGAAGACCAAGCTGAAGGAACTAGGTCATATGAAATTGAATGTATATCTCAAATTAACCTTTGACATCAATTTCAGTTTTAGTTAAGAGCATCATCTCCCCTCTATGAGGTGTTCAGCAATAATTCCCACTCTGGAGCCAATGTGATTTAATGGAGACATTTTCCGGAAGGTCGAAGTTCGAGTCAACCCAATCACTTCCAGCCAATGTTCAAACCAACAGGCCAGAAAGTCTCGCTTCCTTGGAAGAGGCAAAATACCACATATGTATTTGTATAATGTTCACGCATTGATTTGTTCTGTGGTATACTGGTAACTTGTTGTTGTTTCTGGTTTAAAGCCGTATTCAATAACGTGCGCATAACACAGATGTATGCATTGTGTGTATGTGTATGTACATGTGACTGCTTGTGCCAGTCTGGTACATGTATGCCCATGTCTTAGTAGTGCTAGTTCACTGGAATATCATGCCGCAGTTGGAACACGGATACTCCACGATACACATTATACTGACTCCGTATCCTTGCTTTATACCTTTAATCCTGACCGCCAAGCAGGGGAACAACAAATTCCATCTTTTAAGGTATTTTGGTATGACGCGGCTTAGTATTTGAACCCACGACCGTCTGCTCTCCGGGCCGACGCTCTAACCACTACCACACGGAGGCGGTTGTTGTATAACTACTGAGGAGCATAATGGGGGAGGGGGGTGACAAATATATTCGATGTTTTCCACGGGTTTACGCGTCTGAAATGGGATAGAAATCTGTCTCATGACATTGATTACTTCCGAGGAAATGACACTGGAACAGCGGCAGTTGTGTGATAAATTAACAGAGATAAATCAATGGAGATACATTAAAGGAGATACACTGATGCAGATAGGTTATCGGAGATGTATTACTGAATGGGTTAAAGGGCATGTACAATAGGAATCAATGCCGAAGCAATAGTCATTTGTATTGTCATAAAATAATTCAATTACATGTAAATCATATATCATATGCACAATTCTAATGGGGATGATATATATTGTGGTCAATGTCTTTGCATGTGTTTACATTAATACATCAATGATCATGAAAATCCTTATTACCGTGACATTATGTGTAATAAGACATAGCTATAAATCGGTTATGAGTGTTTTAACTAAACATTTGCACGAGCTGTATGAAATCATGTTTATCACCCAATGCTGACTCCCACTGCAGATAACATAAATTTGAGAACAATGTTATTCTACTGTTGATAACGCTTTTCGACTTCACTGATTGGTCAAGAATTACAAATTTGAATAAAGTCATTAGGATGTCATCACACCGACTGTCACCGCCGTTATAACAATGCTATGAAGTCCCAGTACAAATGCACATCAGGTAGTGGTATTGATATTGGGTGAAACATATATAATCTCAAGTTCTCAACCTCGTGGCTTTTGATATCAATGTTATCCTACGAGTTGATAAAAATAACAAAATCCGAGGCTTTGCCGTTGGAATAACATTGATATCAAATCAGACTCGGTAGAGATTATATTTGTCCTTTGTTAAGACGGTAAGAATCGTTCATGGAAGATATACGGTATTCAGATCATATTCAATTATCATACATGTACATGTAGCTGGAACCGGAAAACTAATATGATTACAATTTTAATTGATACGTTTTGGCTCATAAATATTACGTTCTTTTTCGAAATACCCACGCTCTGAGTTTTAACTTTAAATATTACGAAGGACTGCTTTACAGTCCAATCACATTAAGTGGCGAGCAAACTAATTGAAAACAGATTTACTTTAAATTCAACATCTAAATTTAACGTCCGCACGTGACCCAACAGTTAATCGTTCGAAACGGTAGTGTGTCGAAATAGGCGACTACAATTCGGAACGTGACAGCTTTTTTGCGGGGCTGTTACTGCAACACAAACCCTCACCCCACTGCTGTAACCGCAAGAATTATACAGTAAAGTGAACTGAGATGGAAAATGACTGTCTGCCTGGAGCCAATGTACCTACTGAAGTAACACAAATTAATGACATGATTCTTAACGTCATTTCAGAAATGTGATGGGGGGAAAACTTGAACGAGGTACCAAAAAAAGGCCCGTCAATTATGAATATATAGTTTGCGCTCTTTAATGGCAAGTTTACTTCCATGATTCCAGACACTATGGAGATTAATGGCAGCCAATCAAATTGCGTGGAATCATGTTGAGAACATTTGAGTTTTACATCGTAGTCATAGATATACAGTGTAATTTGCTAGAAACGTTGTTGTTCAAGCGGAAGCGCCACTTTTCGGCATGCTATATCATCGTCCATATTGCATACAAATGTTCGAACACTGCAGTATTACTACGCCATGATTTCGTGAATCGCTATGCATGATTTCGGCACAGTCGAAGCTTAGTTCGTGGAAACTCTTTAATATTGAATGCAATTATAGTTTCACGGCCTTCGATATTTGTTTCTTTGTTCGAGTAAAAGGCGAGAAAATTTGAATGTGTGTGTAATTTTTCACATTACGGTGCTGTCATGCAATTTGGCAAATCCAATAAACATTTAGCCTTTTGCATAACTGTATGTGCAAAAGGTCAATCTGAAATCAAATTTTCACACGAAAAATGATGAAAGTATTTACGCTAAGGGTGTAATATTGCAATGACACACTGATTTCTCGCGAGTGGTTTTCTATTTACGTACGGCTCGTACATAATTACCTGCCCCTTATGTCGAGTTTTGCCGGAAGGGCGACATTTGATAATAACCATTTCCATGGCTTCTCCGCAGACGAAACTATGGTTTATGACTATTTCGCTAACAGATAAATATAGCTTCAAAATTACCCTGTCCTCACGTTGACTGTTATGCTCACAAGACAGATACGTTTCATTAAAGTATACATGTACCGCTCACGCCGTTATCTTATAAATTGTCCCATAAACTTTCCACGTTGTAATCCTACTACGCTTGGGATAAATCGATGTGTTTTCGTTCGGACATACCATTAATATGGAGGCATTCTTCCATCCCATACCCCTCATAACTGATTTCTCTCTGATAACTAAACACCGTTAAGTATATATGTGTTGGTGAGTGGAGTGTGGTGTGTGTGAGTGTGTGTGTGTGTGTGTGTGTGTGTGTGTGTGTGTGTGTGTGCGTGCGCGTGTGTGTGTATATATGTGTGTATGTGTATGCGTATGTGTGTTTGTATGTGTATGTGTATGTGTATGTGTATGTGTGTGTATGTGTGTATGTGTGTATGTGTATGTGTGTGTGTGTATGTGCATGTATGTGTGTGTATGTGTGTATGTGTGTGTACATGTATGTGTATGTGTGTGTTGGTGAGTCGAGTGCGGCGTGAGTGTGTGTGTGTGTATGTATGTGTGTGTGTATGTGTGTGTATATGTGTGTGTGTATGTGTGTGTGTATGTGTGTGTGTGTGTGTATGTGTGTGTGTGTATGTGTGTGTGTGTGTATGTGTGTGTGTGTATATGTGTGTGTGTGTTTGTGTGTGTGTATGTGTGTGTGTATGTGTGTGTGTATGTGTGTATGTATGTGTGTGTGTATGTGTGTGTATGTGTGTGTGTGGGTGTGTATGTGTGTATGTATGTGTGTGTGTGTGTATGTGTATGTGTATGTGTATGTGTATGTGTATGTGTGTATGTATGTGTGTATGTGTGTATGTGTGTATGTATGTGTATGTATGTGTGTGTGTGTGTGTGTGTCTAATCCAGTAGTGAGAGGGTTAATTGGGAGCATCCCAGGAGTCCGCCTGTCACAAGCCCCCAGTTGTTTTAGCCATTAATTTGTCGCCTCTACTCTTTCCGAGCTGTGCCAATGCAGGGAGTCCCTCCCCGCTAATCTGCCGGTGATGTGGACCCAAGGCTGTGATCCCCTCTACTCGTTAATTAATTTACCTATTTACCTATTGCAGTTGCTCTTCTTCAACTTCTCTGTTTTCACAACTTTTTATGTATTTGCAAGGACAACTTCTCTTCACTGCAAATTTCACATTATGTTGTAACTGTATTATAGAGGCTGGCAGGTGAGGTAGCGTGCATGTAGCTGTGTTGGATGGTTTCATATTTTATAAGAACAAGGACACAAAATTAGGAATGAGATGGGCTTGTAATAAACGTAAAACATCTAACTGTCCAGCATGTATGGTTAGCGATTCGGAGAGGTTTGGAACTACGAGAGCACCACGAGACATCTACCAACAAATCTAACGGCAGGGGGCGACTCCACATATCGGCACAGCCTGCTGGCCAGAACTGGGGGGCTTATGGGACAAATTAGTGCTTAAAATCACGGGGGGCTTGTGACACGAGGACTACTGGTACTAAGCCGGTTAATTGAGCCTTAAAAAATCTAAATTTAAGTTAGTATGCTAACCATGTTAGTGAAACGGGCAGCAGATACTAAATACAAAACTATAGCTCACCTGGCTCGGAATCAGAACCGTCTCCAGATCCAGAGCTGCCTTCCCCTTCCAGTGTGCTGGATCCACCTCCACCTGCAACTGCACCACCTCCACCTGCACCACCTGCATCTGCACCACCTGCATCTGCACCACCTCCACCTGCATCTGCATCTGCACCACCACCACCTCCATCTGCCCCACTCAACAGTTTGCTGCAACTCTTTGTGAACTCTCCAACAACTGTGGATCTCAGGTCACAGAGAATCACGTTGTGAATCACCCGGTCTTCCTCCCCATCAAAGTGGTCCTTCAGTGCCTGGACAATGGAACTGGTCACATCCGCTTCCGACCAGCCATGACCGGTTCCCAGGGCAGGAAGAGCAAGGCTGGCGATCTGCTTCTTCTCACACTCAGTCAGAATGTTCCGTACGCTCTCCTGCCCGTTCAAATGAATAGTAGACATTATTTCCTTAATATTATATAATATAATGATATAGATGTTCCAAATATTATGTATTTATAGGATACTAATCCAGCATCCATTTCGTATCAGTTGTATGCCTGAGTGACATAAATTTGGTTTTGAGGGAACCTTGGCGATCTCAAAACCAAAATTATGGCACGAGTCGAGGGCATACATCTGAAATAAATGGAAGCTCGGTTAGTATTTTTTTTTTACCCAAACTGTCATTCGTGAAGTTTTTGTAAAAACCCCCACATATTTAGCACATGTATATATAACACATGCTTTTCATTTAATTTGTTATTGTCATAAAACAGCAAGTCTTTACCAACAACAATCAACATACATGTATATTTATCCTTTGTCACATTGAACGGATCTCAGGTTTAGCTAGCGACGTCACCATGTGTATACAGCTTTTTGTGACTCTTGACATTCGTTGTCGGGCTGATGTTGACAACTTATATTGTTATATTGCCAAAATACAGCAAGTCTTATTATAATAACAACAATCAAAATATATTTCTGAAGGAAAATAATTCACATGTTTAGAACGAAACCAGGATGACGTCAGCGAAAGTAGCTCCACCAAGATTAGAGTTGAAGGTCAGCCAATCAAATTACAGAAAAGTGATACGAACCATATTTATCACATTGTTATGAACTGGAATATGCTTTCCATTAATATGGGTAAGAAATTAAATAATGATATAGACTTTCCACACATTATATATTCTAATTCTAAGTATAAACTGGACTATAATTTGGCAATCTGTACCTATAACCTCCTAGGTGTTCATGCAATATTTATTTGCTTGCAAACCAATTATTAAAGACCACTTTAAATAGCATAAAAATAATATTATTGCGCCTCAGGAAATACGGAACCTTGCGGACCGACATGACACCGTATCACCCGTGAACACTCGAAATAACAAATTTATTACTCAGATCTCTAATTTTACACCCGACTGTGTTCCGTCCGTTAGATAGTGGAAGTGAACACCGCTATACAATTGATTCTTATTCTTATTATATATTTTAGCTATTACTAGTATCGAGTTATTATTCCTTCAAATATAATGTTTGAATCATTCTCATAGTATATAGTATAGGAATTAATCCACTATCTTCAGCAGAATGGCTAGCAAAGAGCTTCGCCATGTTTATCAGCTGATTTTGACAGGTTGAAGAAAGCGTTACACAGTTACACTAGTAGTCGTGACAACAGTACTTTGCAAAGGGACATAACTCGCACGTTCCATGGCCGTTGGCAACATTAGAGAAATAATATGGCAAATGTCAGATTAGCGTTTATAGTACGGTGAGATTGGGTCTACCTTCAACTCACACCAGTAATCAATTTGTTTGTTATATATCTGGACCCCTATTCTCGAAGCTTTCTTAACTAAGAAAATTCATGTTCTTAAAAGTCAAAATAATAAAATGCTAACTAAAGAAACAACTATAAATTAGAAAAAGAAATATTAGAAAATGATTATTCGGCGAGCTCAGAGCAAATACACCTGCCTTTAACTGCTTCTTAGCATTTGACCCCGAGTTGTAAGTTGGCACGATAGCATGCATGATGTGCTGACACGACAGAGAACCACTTCCTGTGCAGACGACATCCCCAACATACAGATGACCTGGCTTCTTCAGGGCGGCCTTGACTTCATCCTGAAGACCTCGACCTCCTGCAGCCAGTAACAATGTGTGTACACGGATGTTTTTATATGTGTGTATCATTTCACTTTGGCATCGATTTAATGTACATACCATATCAAAGGTTATTTAGAAAATGCCAATAATGAAAAGTAAATAAACCTATGAAATTTACAATTTACTGTTGATTCTGGTATTTAGTATTACCATTTGAAGACGAGTAACTACTGCCATGTTCCATGTTCTTTCAAAACTAGTAATTATCTTGCAAATTGCCATGTTGCAGGTCTTGCCTCATTCTGAGTTTTATCAGCTTGTGTGATGAAGGCAGTTCATAGCATTGTTACGGTATAATTAGTCATGCATTTTCTAACAAATATATGCAAATTTATCATGGTGTTAATAATAAATTGCAGGTCAAAGAGAAGTTTTTACCTTTCTCCAATATCACTTTTCTCAAACCAGTGGCTGGTTTCATGTCTTTGTTAGCTGCACATGCTACAGCTTTAACATTCACTCCAAGAATGTCCGCGCAGACCACTGCGACTGTACACCACTGACTTATCTCCCCTTTTGAAATCTTCCACGACTGACTTATCTCCCGTTTTGGAATGATGACAGTGTGTGTTTTCTCCTCCACCCCGTACAAGAGGTCACGACCTATGCCCCGTGTAAAGAAGTACTGGAGACCTGGTGTGATGTAGTTCTTTTCCTGGCAGATAATGTCACTCATAAGTTTCTCAATGTCTTCTTTGGCGTCAGATATTCCTGCGCTATGTCCAGTAATATGAATCTTGCTAGCGAAATCTTTCTCTTCATAAGCAATGGATACTTTCTCCTTGATCAGTCGTTGTTCAATGTATTTAATTTTTGCTGAGTTATGTTTTTTGATGAATTTCAGTTTGGGTGTCTCAACAGACATAATAAATTGAGTGAAAGTATTGGTTTTAAAGAATTTCTCTATCTCCATTGTCGCAGTCTTGAAAATATCTTTGTCCGCTGCTATGGTTACTGAATCCACGTGGGTTCCTATCTGAAGACGATCAGAGTGAGCTTCCATCAGAAGACGTCGAGTTTCTCGCCAATCTGCGGAATTGAGACTCGAGGATGCAGACGCATCCAATGGAATAATCGCCTCGCAGATCGAATCATTAACAATGGCTTCTGCTTTTCGTAGATCCTCTTGTCGTTCGCTAACCAACTGTATCATGTCCCCTTTGACCTCCTTCCACACACAGACAACTGCTGCCTCAGCAAAGCGTGTCGCCAGAGCCGATTTCAAGATTCCCACTGCCTGTTCCGTCTTAAAACCAACACTTGCGATGTGCAGTGACTGAAGCGTCTCGAGAATCTCCATCTTTGTTTTTATGATCTGGTCTTTAGGCCCATCCAGTGTAATTTCATTGTCGTTCATTTCCAGCTGAACTTTAACCTTTGGCGAATGCGCGGTGCACCTGCTGAGAGCATCAGACTGTTTGAGAAAATCTATCTGAAATGGTTCGACTGAAAAGACACTATGCACAATCGTCTCTGATAGCAATTTAATAGCTTCCAGTGCATCTTTGACATTCTGCGTGTGGCCCACAATATGGATCTTCTCTTTTGTAGTGTAAATTCTCACACTAAGTTCTCTTTCCTTTGCCTGAAGAAACTGTGTAAATGTTGTGGGAAGTTTAACCGGAACTGTACGCTCTTCAAAGATTAGGTCCATTTCAGTAACAGAGTTTTTGACGGCCGTGTCAATCTCTTGTTTCCATGTTTCCTCATCAGAGTTACTTCCCTTTGGTTTGGTGCGCGACGCCTCCATCAGTACGATTCCGTTGGGTTGCGTAATGAAGCGCAGTATGGCTCCACACCTCCTGGTCACCTCCTTCTCTAAGCGCGTCATCTCCACGCCAGACGTTGTCAGGTAGCGGACGATAGAATGATGAACGGACTTGACCTGGTGCAAGTTATTTGACTGGGCGTGGTCGGCTCCCAGGGGAGAGAAACCACTGATTCCTGGCAGGAGGGAGACGACCACAGGAACTCCATTGATTCGGTGTTCCAGAGAACAAACCCTTGTTGCCACTGGTGGAACAGACACAGCGTTATGTACGTTTTGAATCAAAAATATTGTTTTGTCTCATGGGGAATGTATCAGAACTAATCTTATATTATAACAATCATATGTTAATTCAATACTAATACCTGCTTTGAAGTAGAAATAACAAATATTTTTAATCAATTAATTTTATTTATTAATCAAGTAATATATATTTTTTAAACATAAATGATCAGAACCCACCTTTATCATCTCTAAACCAGATGCGAGCTGTGGCGACCTCTGACCTTAGGTCAATGTCTTCCATGGAGCCCCCGCCATGTTTCCTGTTGGCGAAATGATATCGTACCGCATCCTCTGTGACGCCATGGGACAGGCCAGTGACTATGACGCACTTTGTTAGATGTACCGCGGATATCTTCAGATAACGCCCATCTATCATTCGGCTTTGACAGCTTTCCGTGACCTTTGACAACGCTAGAAGATATGGTAGAGTGCTGCAGTGATGCATGTTTTAAATAACTAATTGATGGTTACTACTTTTTTTCAGTTCAAAACAAAGCTGAAAAATATTAAATATACTCTGACCTCTGACATGAGATTTTAAAAGAAAGTCAAATATATTGCACTTACATGGTTTACAGCTGAAAGTGATCACTGCTGATTTGCAGTTATCTCCTCTTCCCCACTGGATATCTTTGACCTGTGCCCTTGCCTTGACCTCCAGGAAGTTCTCGAGTGTGTCCTTGGACGTCTCCAGACTGATATTCTTCACCAATAGTCTGAGACCATCCACAGTGTGCTGGCTTGCTGGACTGCTCGAGTCTGTCGTTAAATGTCCTGGCTTTTCGTCATCCTCTGGCATAAATCCTGAAATGTTCCTGAGGTTAAAGCATTGTTCCCCTATACCAATAACATCAATTGATCTTCACCGACCTTCTAGCCCCTCAGCTCATCAATGCAATACAGCATAAGTGCAAACTTAAGAGCGAAGTCCTCATGAAGCAATTGCCTATTTTTATGTCACATTCCCCATCAAACCCTGTCAAACCCCATCAAACCCTGTCAACCACCAAGTCAACCACCAAGTCAAACCCAGTCAAATCCTTTGAAACCCTGTCAACCCAAGTCAAACCCTGTAAAACCAAGTCAACCCAAGTCAAACCCTGTCAAACCAAGTCAACCCAAGTCAAACCCTGTCAGCCCAAGTCAAACCCTGTCAACCCAAGTCAAACCCTTTCAAACCCTGTCAAACCAAGTCAACCCAAGTCAAACCCAGTCAAATCCTTTGAAACCATGTCCAAAATATTGTCAAACCCAATCAAACCCTATAAAACCAAGTCAAACCCTGTCACAATTGTACACTCTGATCTGTTCCAACAAAGCAATTTATATATATCTAGTCTATTAAGCAGTCTATGTATTGGGCGCCATGAGGGAGTACAGTATCTGAATGTTTAAAATACATAAATTTCTCATTGGAAAATGCACTTTCAAAAGCCAGGATTTACACCATTACAGCTGGAGCCCATATTAGTGGGGGGCCTTGCATAGGCAATTCTTCCTGTTCATTTCAAATTGCTGCAAAAGTTTAATTTTCCGTACCAATATGAAGGTAAGGGTCTATAGAACACTTTTGGTCCGAGTGTCAAGCACTCA
>JAULBO010164288.1:0-14401 GCA_032355325.1 Clypeosectus delectus
ATATTAGCGAATTAAATGTTAACATCCAAGAGCAACTCGTTAAATTCGTTAAAGTTTTATGCTCGCTAACATTTTATTATTTACAGTAATTTAAACCTTTACCTACAGGATTAATCACAATCACTGTTACATAAGGCATCTTGTGTTGCCTATAGCATGGAGAAGGTTAAAGTATACATTTTTATATCAAAATATATTTTAATATTGTGACAACAAATTAAATTTGGCCATGTTAGGATTACAGGAATGTTGGCCTATTGTTTGAGCCTGAGATTGAGCCCACTGTCGTGCTATTGTGTCGAAAAGTGTCCATGAAATCTGGCATATTGTTTCAGCTCAGACTACTTCCCACTCCAGCCTAATGGGTCCGCTATTCCTTACACCTCCACCTGGCCTACGTAGCATTACAATTATACTCCATTGATTATGGGACAGGATTTTGCGAGCGCTTTCCGGATTATCGAATCAGGCAATCTGTCAAAACCATTGGACGGCGGTCATCAATACAGGACGAACACGACTAAATGCGTGCAACTATTTGTCCAGTCGCTGTGGGAAGAAGTCTTAAAGGTGCCATCCCACTGAGGAAGTGAAGTAAACAACATTTTGATGCCTATATCAGGAACAGCCTCGTGTTCAATCCAATAGCATGACCAAGTCACGGGTATAATATGCTATTTT
Source organism: Clypeosectus delectus (assembly GCA_032355325.1). NCBI lineage: Eukaryota > Metazoa > Mollusca > Gastropoda > Lepetellida > Lepetodrilidae > Clypeosectus > Clypeosectus delectus. The sequence goes on from JAULBO010164288.1 coordinate 682, forward strand.
TGGATATACTAGTAGCTGAATACTAGTACATTGCTTTTAAAGGGACAAATTCAAAGATCATTCAAGACAATATGTCACAGAGCACTTTGATAGGAAAGGATCTTTGTGAAGGAAATTTGGCTTGGACTTAAATGTATTTTGTTTTTGAAGACACAATTTCCAGTAATCCATTGTTACGTCATAAAATTATAAAATATAAACAGATAGTGTAAGTCCTCAACACGTCAAGGTAACAAAATAAAATAAAGATATTTCAAAATTTACAAAATTTCAGATGATAATTACCCGACCTTAGAACTATATTTTTTAAGGTCATTGTCAAAACTGATCATCACCGATATTAATATTTCATGTGGTTATTATCACAAGGCATGAATTTGTCACAGAGCCTGTCAAACGATTCAAGCATAAAATTGAAATCACACAGACTAATAGCTGAATCAATAGCGAACATGCCACTCTCGTGACAACTACTAAAATATCTCTTCAAACCGTGTGCAATGTTTCTCTACGTTAGACACGCAACTGATACCTGCTTTTATATCTCGAGACAATTTCTTGTGAATTTCTAAACAAGCATGTGACATTTAAAGTTTGTGCCACAAGCCAGCACTTGGTGAGTACCCAGCCCCAAATAGCAGACCCTCTGTTTCACTTAAGTGCTCACTTTAGTTTTGGTCTTCAACAGAATAACAGAGATGGTGGCGAGGAAATCAAATGTCAAATTTTAATAAATCCATTATGTCATAAAATAAAGTACAAAAAGCTGTGACATACCTACCCCGACAAATAATCAGTAATAAAACAAAAAATAAATAAAAAATAAAAATAAAAATTTAATCCATTAAATGTTGTATATTAATTATTATTATTACAATTGTGACGAAATTGATTGTGTACAGGATTTTGCTTTACACATTCATAATAATTGATTAAAACTTTTCATAGCTAGAAAAAATAGGTATATGACATAGATCTATATATCTACTAGTACTAGGAATTGGGGTGAAACAAATGACGATTTTTCTACAAATCATTCTTTTTGTAAACTTCTAGCATGTGAAAATATAAGCTTTCAACATAGTATCTATAAATGCAATAATAAAACCTTTAAAGCTAAACGCTAAAACTTGATGAGAAATTCTAGTATTCAATATTCCAATAAATAGAATATTAAAAATATAATTTTTTAAATCGTAATTATTTTTATGACTGTTCGGCTAATAAAAACTTCTATCATCCTTTCCCTCCCACAGTGTCTATTTTTGGTGTCTGTCAGCTTGTTATATCCGTCGGCCAGTTAATACAAGCAGCACCTCTGGAAATAGAACTATGCCTATCAGAATTGCACATCTTATCTCCGAAATAGACAGATGACAATCTCCGCAGGTCTACTTGTAATTAGTAACTCTGTAATTATCATTGCCGTCAACATCATCATCATCATTGTTATCTTCATCGTCATAATCATCAACAGACAACATATTCTGTTTAGTCTGTTTAGCCTATTTTTGCCATTTCCTTTTCTAAAAGAATAAAGCTGGCTATCCTCTATATACTTGGGATATTATAGTTTGGGGATACTAGTATATGGATAAATGTAAAAAATAAAAAAATAAAAAAAATAAATAAATAAAAAAATAAAAAAATCTACCTACTAATTAAATTTGGTTATATTAAAACAAATACGCACATAAAACATTTTTTAATGCAGAAGCAGTATTTTTAGCAATAATAACAAACCTTTAACAATTCAAAAACATACTATTTTCTTTCAATATCCAATTAATGTACATTTATGTCTTCCATGCCAGGCGTTTGTCACTTTGACATTTGAAAAAATGAATTCCTCAATGGGGAACTATCCCCCCAGGTAAGAATTAGTGGAACTTGCATTTACTGTCTACGGCATCCATTGGAGAACATAAGGGTTAATCTCGGGTCTGCGTAAGTGCTGGGAAATATATGGCTACAGGAGAAGTACAAGAGACTTTCGGATAGATGACACGATTTACTTCCTGTGTGTGTTACTTTTTTAATAATAATAATAATATTAATAATGTATTTATATAGTGCCTGATGTCCTGCTTATAGCTGATCACTGGCTCTGTACATTAATTATCACCCGGAGCCGACCAGTTCTTGCTTTACCTCTTTAATGCTGAGCGCCAAGCTGGGCAACAACGAGGACCATATTTTAACGTATTTTGGAAATCAGACATCTTGATTCCATCAACCAGTGTTTTACACAAATCTTCGTGGAAAATGATATTTGCCAATGCCTCTTACTACTGGTGAAGCTGGACAAAGAAAACTGCATCTAAAAATACATACATGTAGTTATGTCAAATTTAACAAGCCAGATCTGAAATGTCAGCACATTAACCATGGGGACATCACTTATGGAAGCATGAAATAACTTCCACACGCCGTCAATTATTGAGGAGAAGCCAGCACCGATCTGAAGCCAGCTTTTACCTCACAAGGACCTGACAATTAGAACTTCCCACACAGCTAACATACCGAGGTCCTGGCCGGAAAAGAAGCCAGCGACAACTCGCGTGTGCTTCAATACTTGAGCAAACTTTCTAATTATTATAGAATTACACCAAGCATTGACCAATCCAGGTAACAGATATGATGTCCTCGCACGGTACAAAGACACACCTATTTTTGCCATGGAATTCAATCAATCTGGGGAAAACGGGTCCGAAAATTGGCCTTGGAGACAGAATTGCGTAGCTAATGACAATGTCTGTGTAGAAGGTCACAGTAAAACTGATCAAGTAGGCAAGGAAGGCAACAGACAATGGGAGAGTTTGGGAGAGCAAACACAATGTATTGACCAGCCTATTAAGGATGAACACATTTTTCAATTACCAACACTGAACTTGAAAGTTTTCCTGATAATATTGACAGCTGGGAAAATGACTACGAGAATGGATGTCTTCGACCATCCATAAATGTGAACAGTTCGGCATGAAATAATTTCGAGTGCATCAGATTGCCTCTTTCATTTCTATCAACCAGTGAGACATTGTAACATGGAATTCTGTAAATTAAAACATTTTAAATTCAGAATTTGACATCACTACGATCCGAAAAACCAAATTCATTTCAATACTTGAACATAAAATATAGCTCTGTCCATTACGCTTGTGACACAAGCCTGCTGGGCATGCACAGCATCAACAGCAGCAACAGAGGAACAGCATGCTCACCTCTCACCATTTTATTTCCGTACTAAACCAAATTCAAAAATGATCTCCTCCAGCGAAGTCCACAGTATTTATTGAAGAAACATAAAACGACAGACTCCTTTGTAATGGTGGCGTGAACCGGTCAGTGCATATTGATGGCTGGTTCTAATAGTCCTACGTCCTTCGATGCAGCATATTCCGCGTCCGTCAGCAATAAAAATGTTCATAACCGAAGTGAAACACTCGTGGAAAATTACCTCCGGTTGCCATCAGATATAAAGTAGATCTGTACAGTTGGCAGTGACTGTTTGCAGTGGCACTGACTGACATTGATGTTTACAGTATCCCTGACATAATGTTGTTGTTTTTTAATTGGGGTTTAAAGCCGCTTTCAAGAATGTGCTCATATCACGGGTTGTATGTTGTGTATGCACGTGTGTATGTGCATATGTGCTTGTGCCAGTCTGGGTATTTCACCAGTCTTTATAGTGCTAGTTCACTGGAATATCATTCTGCAGTTAGAACATGGATACTCCACATCATACCGACTTCGAGCTGGCCAGTTCTTGCTTTACCCCCCTTTAATGCTGAGCAGCAAGCACGGGAACAACAAGTACCATCTTTTAATATCTTTTGGTATGATGCGGCCTGGGATTTCAACCCACGACCTTTTCGCTCTCCTGTCCGACGCTCTAACCACTATGCCACGGAGGCAGTCCCCAGTTATCTCTACAATGATATAATTGTTAATATGATCTGAATATTATCTGTATCAATGCAAATTATGTTGCAACTTTGTGAACTAAGTATATTGGCAAAATTTGCAAATATGTACACAATAATTCATGAATTACGATGAATTACTAATCATATTTTCCCCCAAGAAGAATTAATTTGTTATAGTCCCCAAGGCTTTAGCAGGAGGCTAGAAAATTAATTTGACGAGGGAAAGATAATATGAAATTTCACGTATCGCGTACATTATTGTTTGCATATCGCATGGTCAAATTTACTTAAAATAATGTAAATTAGCACATAATATAATTATTTATATACAGCAGTTTCTATGATCAAATTTAATATGCATATTTGCATACTAGGTAAAAACAGTCAAATGAATTTCTTCAAACGTTAATCACAGAGTTTTTAAATTGATTCAGTTCAAGTACTTCCAGCTGTCATGCAACCAAGGAAATGGTGTATATTAATAACCATCCAATCACTGCAACTGGAAAATAGAAAATATATTAACCACTATCTCCCACACTTTACGAAACATTAAAAAAAAGTAGGATTACTTTGCCAATTGAACATGTTCAGAATACTTCTTTTCCAATTAGTTTTTTACCCCTCGGAACAAACTCGATGTCTATTTAGGATAACATTTCTGACTTATGCAGTTGCAGAAATAATTTGCAGGGGAAAATAGAATCTGAAATTTCTTTGAGACAATATCTAGTTAATACAGTTCTCGGCATTCCCTATCTGCTACCTGACCAAAGGATTGTCTTATTCACGTGGTTCCGAGATGTGGATATTCGTCATTCACGTGGTTCCGAGATGTGGATATTCGTCATCCATACGAACAGCCTTCATCGACCGCATCATCCTGCTTCGACGGATTCTCCTCATCCCGATACACGACGAGACGTGATTGACACGACGAGACGAGAACTGGGCCAGTGTTCGAGGGTAATTCATCAATTGTGAATTCACAAAGAAAGTGCACCTATCCCTACGCCACTGTTAGGCAATAACTCAGAGAACAGATTCACAATAGCGCAGTTGTACTGAGATAACAAACACACTTGATAGTTTTCCTTACAAATTAAAATTACAATTAAAATAAATAAAAATTGTCCCGCTTCGTTCAACGGGCTACTGCACTGTGGTTACACATTATTTGAGGCCAGTTACGCTCCTGTTAAATTAAAAGCAGAGGAAAAAGTACACAGGCTGTGCTCGATACGCAATATTATTAATACAGACATTATTGCTATGTTTCTCTCGGACAAAGGCGCTACACTTTGGTAAAGTCGCTAGATTGTTGGACTCGCATCTAAGCAACCCATGACAAGATCGGCATGGTAACTGTTAAATGTACAATTATTTTCATCACAGATTATAGTTCTATATTGCAGGCATTTATACGTAAGCTTTTCCCCACCCTAATGCATGCCCAGCCTTTGCTAGCCATTGACTGGGAACCCGAGAATTTGGAGTCACAAATAACAGTCAGTGGGTCTCCTCTCTGAAGCACTACAAATCAATGTTACAAATGGACAAAGTAAATTTATCCAATTAGAAAATAGTATTTTTCAATTCTGCGAACAATCGGGACGTGGGATTAAATCTGTCGGAAAGAAAACATTTTGAGAAGCAGTAAAACATGGACGCTGGTTATTGAGATGGTTAGTTAGGAATTGTCAGCCAGGCCGGCACCTCAACCGTTTATCAAAATATTTATTGAAATGGTTCGAGTCAAATTCAATAAGAACAAAACTCAATCTTTCACTGCCTGTATGAGCTGCTGCAATTCGCTGCTTTGAGAAATAAACTCTATACAAAAGATTTACATACACAATTACATATAAATCTTACTTAAAGTACTGCTAAAGTTCCTCGTCCAATTATATGTCTCTGTTAGCATCACATGTCGTAGCTTTATATATGAAAAAGGTACTCTTTTACTATAAAAGGTACTCATTTCAAAAGACACTACAGATGTGCAGGATTTTATTAAAGAAAATGAAAACAAAAATACATTGCGGAAAACAGTCTGTCATCTGAAATTATTGAAAACATTCCTTAATGAAAGATTATAACATGTGACATGCTTGTGAACTATAAAGGGAGGTTACTCTATGTCATAGTATTATAGCGTCACAAAATTTGTTAGCGTATATCTAAACCCTTATCGTTTAACACTAATTTCAGCTATTTAACATATAATATGTTGAAGTTTTTTAATGGCATTTGTCGGAAATAATAGAAAGAACGGAAAATCTCTCCTTAGATTTATAGAAACACAAATAGAGGCATTTCGTCAATCGCACATGGATTTCATTGTGAAGTTGTGTATTATAACACGATTTTTTAGAAATCTACCAGTACTAATATTATATAACGGCAAGCTAGTTTGCTGAAACATGATGTAGAACATCCGTTTTCTAACGTAAAACTTTTACATGAAAAGACGTATGATACATTTGTTTCTTAAAATACCATCTAATAAGGAATTTGATATTTCGGCCATTTTTGACCGAGCTTGCAAAATTACTGAATTATGGAAGAAAAACAATCCGTCATTAGTCAGTCATGTGGGATTGAAGAAGTACACCCGCGGTGGTGTAAATTACCAACACCTTAGGTGTACTTTTCCAATCCCACATGACTGCCTATGACGGATGCTTATAGTATTTGTATGTAATAAATACAGATATATTTTCAAGCCTTCACATACTAGTATCTAATAAATCACTAAACCATCAAATTATTTTGTTTATGCTGACTATCAAAGTGTTGATTTTGAATTTTGCACATGGTTTGGCATGCATTGCATCAGAAATAACAAAATGGATATTATATATTAGTCGAAATAAATCAGGGTTCATAGTTCAATTTGAATATAATATGAATATTCTGTTGCGAGACTTTAATAAGAAAGGTTTAGTAGCGTATGTCACACATGTTCGAAGCAATTGCTATCTGAAACCGGACACGGTATAGTTATACGTCTAGACACAACCACAGACTAGTTTGGAACTTCCAGCTAGATGACAAGCAACAACGGCTCCGATTATAATGTCAAAGCTGACATTGTCACCGTCGCGATGACATGTCTAATGTGCCGTGTAGATGCAGCAATAATATCGGTGGAAATCACGTAATTATTAAATTCATAATTGAACCGAATACTAGTACCTAATAATGACGCAAATACCAATGGCAGACTGAGATTATAGGGGCATTGGGTCCGGGAAAAAAGCGTAGTCACAGTTATTTCCTATATCTCGTATTTACTGAGACGGTATGAGAGATCTCAACTACTTTGCAGATGTACTGCTGTACAGGGCACGTCAGGTTGCCTACAGCAGAGAGAAGGTTAATAGAAGGAAATATTGGCATAATTAAATTTCAAATATTGGCATTTTTTGTGTGCATATCTCGCATTATATTATTGTGTGTGTGATGGTTGGTTAGGGGAGATGTTATTATTGGAAAACAATCTGTAATTAGCATAATTATGTTACAGTAAGGTACACTATCCATGGCTGATGGAGATAGATCTAGGATGTTAAAATAAACCATCAAACATTACATCCCACTGGTTTCCAACACTGAGGAGATACCAAGAAACCTGTCCAATGACAGGATTCAAACTCGAACTGAGGTTTGTAGGCGAGATGTGCACTATCCAAACCCTTCTATGTTGACAGCCATAACTACGACTTTTGACCCCAAATATTTTAATTTTATCCTATTTGTTGAAAAATGTAAATAAATCGGTATGGTTAATTAAAATACCTCTGTTAAAGTGACGAGAGTTCATTGATGTGACACTAAACATCAGTAGTAATTAAAGCAGCGAAAAATACCCCCAAACAAGTACGTAGCAGATTTCAAGAAAGCTTGACAACAATAGTTTGACAGAAGTTGCACGAGGTGAACAACTGATTGTGGCTAATGCAGTTACACGAGATGAAATTTGTCAAAAATAGCACAAATTGATCACGTCCACCTTTCCGCAAAGCCTTGGCACTGCACATGTTCGAGTAACCCCGTCAAGGTTACAGAGAACAGGCGCATTTAAAACGGCGAAACAAGAGTCTTGAAAAGGATTTCCTTCCATTATTTCCTGTAGCGTTCGGATCTTCAGGAAGAAATAAAAGCCCCTTGCCAGTGGAGACTGCAGAAACTCATGCAATTCTGCCATTATGGAGAGCACTTGGAGGAGATGAGTTTCATCAACGAGCGGAGCTTGTCATTAGCACTGCCGCCCGATCAACTAATCAACACCGACCCCGTCTGTGTCTCGCCACTTCACAACAGATTCAGAAGTAATCCTGGCCAGAGACATTTCCGGCCCGCAGTCCTCCACCGTGGAGTAATTAGACTTGTTACCTATCTGCATGTGACACTCTCTCTGCTCACGACACTCTCGCTGTCCGTGGCACTCTCGCTGTTCACAAGTAATTAGACTTGTTACCTATCTGCATGTGACACTCTCTCTGCTCGCGACACTCTCGCTGTCCGTGGCACTCTCGCTGTTCACAAGTAATTAGACTTGTTACCTATCTGCATGTGACACTCTGCTTGCGGCATGTGACACTCTCGCTGCACGCGACACTCGCTGCTCGTGGCACTCTCGCTGTTCGCGGCACTCTAGCAGTTCGTGAAACTCTCGCTGTTCACGAGTAATTAGAATTGTTACCTATCTGCATTTAACACTCTGCTTGCGGAATGTGACACTCCCACTGCACGCGACACTCTAGCTGTTCGCGGCACTCTCGCTGTTCACGGCACTCTCACTGTTCGTGACACAAGTAATTAGACTTGTTACCTATCTGCACGTGACACTGTGCTTCCGGGATGTGACACTCTCAATGCATGCAAAACTCTCACTGTTCAAGGCACTCTCTCTCTCCTCGCGACACTCGCTGTTCATGACACCCGGTTATTTGATTACACTCTTGCTGTTCACAACACTCTACTGTTCATGATACTTAGGTGTTCGTTACACTCTACAGCATATGCCATGCTCTGCTGTTCACAACACTCTGTTGTTCATTACCATGTTGTTAAAGACACACTGACGTTAAAGACACTAACATCGTGCATGACTCTGTACTGTTCATGCAAATCTGTTGTTCATGATACTATCTGCTGTTCAAAGCAGTGGTGCACATTGTAAACATGTTGAATAATATCCAGATAGGACTACATTGCCAATACCAATAATACAAATAACACCAATAATAATAATAATAATTTATCTATATTATGGAGTATACGATCCAAGTTGGTGGGTTTTAGGCGCTAGACGGTTAACTTTCACGTCACCATTTATTCCTAGCAGGTACCCATTCTCTAACAATGTTGAACAGACAGATGACCATATATACTGTAAGTCATAAAATGTTAGCGTCATTAAACTTTAGCGACCTGTGGATTATCGACGTATTAGCATAATAATATGGCATACACAATATGTACATCTACGGAATACTAAGATATTAGCGCATGAATTGTTAACGTCTAAGAGCAACTCGTTAAAGTTTCGTGGTCGCTAACATTTTATGATTTACAGTACATTTATATAGAATTAATTGCAAAGTTGTATATTATAATACAAGTACTAGGATACAGTGGACACAGCTTTCACAAAGCGCAAACACTGTGACTCACACTTTCTACTGTCCTGGTAACGCAATAACATAATAACAAAATGTAATAATAACATTTAACAAAGACCAGAGTGTGGCGACGTACAATTTGTTCTTTCAAATGTAATCGCGGCTGTGTAATTGTTCGGGGTGTAACATTGCGCGTAACTCGTGCACTTGATGAGGACGAGACTCGTGTGCTTTCTGAACCGACTGAAATGGAGATGCACCCAGTGCACCCACTGTAAATTATTGACAAAACGTATTGACAAGATTCTGTGATTACCTGCGTCTATTTCTGCCATCACCACTCGCAGAATCTGTCTGTTGTTGAATGTTCGCAAAGAGCCGCCTTGGTTCGAAATCATGAACACGTTCAAATATTGATTAATAAAAATATATTTGGCGGAAACACCAGAATTGACAAGAGTCATCAATTTGATGAAAGTCGGTGAGGTGGGAGGTGTACTTCAAACAAGGGTAAAGAATTACTAAAGAAAGAATGTCAGTGAAATTCCCCTTCCATTTGGTGGAAATGTAAAATATTCCGTTCAGACTTTGATTAAGTGACCATCATTTTACAACATGCCATAAACCAGAGATACCAAGCATCCTAGTTACCTGAAGTAACAGGCGCATTGCCATGACAACATCACAGCGCTAGTCCTGCGATGGAACTGCCTAGATAAGAAATGTCAACCATGTAAAACAACCTTTTAGATAATAGCCTTGTGTTGGAAGTCTATTTAGTCCTGTATCAAAATATATCCGTTACATTGAAGGCACTATCTACCATGGCAACATTATCGCTGGTCATTAGCATACTATGGAAATGAGTAACAGTAAACTGATTCTGATCCAAATGGTGTTTGAAGATAATCACATAATTGTATGTTTAGGATATTGTTTTCATGAAAGTCATTTTATGCCAAAAATGTATATAAAATAATTTCCCAATAATGTCAAAATTCCACTAGAACATCAGAGTATTGTATTATGCCGTAAATCTCCTACCTCTTTATGATTTTCCACAGCACATTTATTATCTATTTAATTTAATTTTATAATAATATGTCATCATTAACATTTATAGATTGTTCCTCAAACGGTACGAAATACCTCTGTATCTGGAAATAAAATACTTTTCTGTTAAAAACCACCCACATAAATAGATAGAAGTTTAGCCGCAATTACCGTTTTTCTCTGTACTAAAAATAGACTACAATATACATTAATTTGACAAAGAATACAGAGATTTATCATAGTATCACATAACCAGCTTCATAGTGTCAATAAAACAAAGTATTGGTCCAATACGTGATGCGCTTATCAGCTTGTCAGTATCATTTTTCTGTGTTCTAATCCTGGATTGTAACCCAATTTACATTCGGATTCCAGCTAGATTACAGAAATATCCATCAGGGAAAAAACTAGTCATGACGACAATCGACAAAATCAGTATACTATCCTACAGCAATTATACCCAAGAAAAGACAAATTTCCACTTTTATTGTAAAATGATAAACAGTGAGGTCAATTTCACTTTGTGGGTATGGCATGCTAAGGTATAAGTTCGTTGATGAGGAAAACAACCAGCAGACAAAATAGAATACAGAAAAAGCAAGTTTCAACATTTGTGTTAAATTAAACCTTGTTGCTTTGTATTTTATCACTGAAATGCCACCTTCGTTTCACATAGGAATAGACACACGGCCACGTTGTACTTTTATACATAACTGTCCATGTTTGGAGCAGAATATGATTTTTTTTTTTAAACCACCACAATTTTTAACCCAATTCCTGGTGGATTAATTGCAATCGCTGTTCTCGGATTTCCCCCCAAGGTTGTGGAACAAAACATCCGGAATAACATAATACTGGAGAAGACCATTAACTGGAACCCAGTTTAGAAAAAGACTTTAAGCAAACGCCAGTGGTATAAAACGACATCATTTCTACATCAAAATGGTACTTTAGAGTAGAACCCCACACCATGTTCAAAGTATCAATAAACCAGTGACTATTTATGATATAAACATGATATCGGCGTTAATGAAAAGGCTACGCAGTGTAGATATTAATTAGGAACAGCTTAATTACTTGTTATCATATACCTTATTGACAGAAATACTGTGAATCATAAAAAGTTAACGAGTAGAAAACTTTAACGAATTTAATGAGCTGCTCTTAGACATCCACATCTAATTCACTAATAAAAAATTAAAGTGTAGACCATATTTCCGTAAACATTTTATGAAGCTAATAGGTCGATAATCCACAGGTCGTTAAAGTTTAATGACCCTAACTTGTTATTAATTACAGTATTTTGTTGATATTTTAAACGATTCAGTTGGGTATATCCTCAATATACCAATTATTGGCTGCATATATATATATGGCAGAAAATGTTTGCAGTAAACCAACCATAATATGCAGAAATTAATTATCCTTCATTTGGTATACTAGTATTATAGAGTATTAAAGCTTACAACATCATGAAAGTTGTTGTTGTTGTTAATTGGGGTTTAAAGCTGCTTTCAAGAACGTGCTCATATCACGACTTGTATGTAGTGTATGCATGTGTGTATGTGCATATGACTGCTTGGTGCTAGTCTGGGTATTTCACCAGTCTTTATAGTGCTAGTTCACTGGAATATGATGCCACAGTTTGAACATGGATACTCCACTCAGACACATTAATAATACTGACTCCAAGCTGACCAGTCCTTGCTTTACCCTTTCAATGCTGAGCACCAATGCTGAGCACCAATCAGGGGAAGATCAAGTGCCATCTTTTGAGGACTTTTGGTATGACATGATGAGAAAGGAGCAACAACAAAAAATTAAATTGTAAAATCTTATTTTCAAGACGTCCATTGACCGACCACCTGACATCGGAACGCCTGCACCGAGCCGACACAGAGGCGGCATCACCGACGACATCACTGACTGATGGTATCACTGACGGCAGTCATCAAAGACATCACAGAGAGACTACCTGATTGTAATTAACAACGAAATGAATGCAAATACCTCGGAACCAAAACTGGACTAATTCTCGCCGAATGACGCAAATCACTAAAATACACATTCTGACCACGAGTACTAATTCCAGTGTCATGTTTCATCTGTAAATCGGGAAGTTGTAGTTGCAAATAGCGGCCGTCATGTCGAGATGAAGCCTGCAGTTATACGTTTACCGACAAAGAAAACAACATCAAAGTGTGCTGGGCTCGTCTCACTCATAATGTTCGTGTAATATGGCAAGATTCACTTCGCCTTAGACTTCCGACACCAGTGTATATGTCGGTCGGTCGGTCGGTCGGTCGGTCAATCGGTCGGTCGGTCGGTCGGTGGTCGGTCGGTGGTCGGTTTGTCACTGCAGAAAACCGGTAACTGGATTTTGTGTAATACAGATAATTTCCTGTTATAGACATAAATGTCATAGTAAAAATAGAAGATGATTTTGATAAAATATTTTTTTATAAATATATTTTCATAAGCAAGAAAAGCATATTTTCCATCTGAAATTAACAGGGTGTAAAACCGCATTCAGTAATTGAAGGGGCTTCTGTAAACTTATTTCTTTGATGTGTCAATGGTTATATTGTCACAAATATTTCCTGATGATGGCAAAGTTAGCTCTTGAAGCCAATAGACCGCACAATCATAACAGAAAACAAACTCCCAACTCAGGAGAGGCCGATCTGTAATCGTGGATAGTCTATCTCGATATTAGGAAAGTTATACAAGGGTGGTATTTGTTGTAATATGCACTCATTTATCTTTGCTGAAGGAAGAGGATTTTATGACAGCTTCTTCCGTTTCTGTAAATGCCCCAACAGTAATATATATATAGTAGCACATCGCATTACATGGCATGTAAGTTTATTATGCGAGACATCAACCAATTAAAAAATATTCAGACTCTTTAAAATATAATCGCATTGGTTACTAGCATTATTTAAAACAAAGCAAAAGCTGTTGGAAACATAGGAAATGATTGCAGCCAGACAGTGGATGTAGGTTACATGATTGTCATCCGATAGCAGATGTGGGTTATACGTTTGTCATCTGACTGTGGATGTAGGTTATACGTTTGTCATCTGACTGTGGATGTGGGTTATACGTTTG
>JAULBO010164399.1:0-49915 GCA_032355325.1 Clypeosectus delectus
GTCACAAAACTGAGGACGAGAAACGGTTAGAAAGAAACAAAAAAGCTAGATTAGCTAGGGCCAAGAAAAGATGAATATAGCCGACCAGATAGCTTGGGAACGAGAATGTTTAGACCGTGGTACTGAGAGGTATTACGCCAATCAGGACCGTTTACGGGATTCAGGACAATCGGACCAAACTGATGTTGGTTCCTATTTATTGAAAACCCGATTACAAGAGACCGCAGAACGCCTCAATCTCATGGCTAATGCCAAGAGTGCGGGGCGTGGTCAGAAGTACAACAGACTGTTAAAACAAGTAGCAATGGACGAAGACTATCTAAAAATAGCCTACATCGGCCTACGTGTTGTATTCGACAGTATGTTAGAAAAACACAAAAACAAAGTAGTCAACGTATGTATGAACATAGGTACAAGACTAGAGTCTGACCTAAAGTGTCAGATGTTTGAAGCAGAGCACCCAGCGTATTACGATACAGTTAAACGCTCATTCAAACAACAAAACATAACTGACTTCACCCACATGCACAAAGTAATGAACCTGAAATTTAATCAGTTCGGACTAGAGTGGAATGAGTGGACACAGTTATATAAGGCACACGTAGGGCAACGAGTCCTAACAGCAATTCTGCACGTATTTAGTGATGTACTTTACATGGACTTACAGAGGACAGGTAAAAAGACAGTATACAAACTAGAGACAACAGCAGAGTTTGACATATGGGCAGCAGAGTTCGAGAAAGAACGGGGCTTCATGTTCCCATTCCTACTCCCACTTAAAATCCCACCTAACGATTGGGCTGACAATACAACTAACTCAGCTTTTTATACAACACGTATGAACGTACAGTTACCTTTGATTAAGGCACAGAAAGGTGATGCAAGAAACTTTGTATCCCAACACGACCCAGAGGCACACCGTGCAGCAATCAACAAACTACAAAAAACACCTTGGAAAATAAATAAACAAGTACTAGACGTACAGAGAGAGATATACGATAAAAACCTATCAATAGGTATGCCATCCAACGAGATAATAACTCCACCAGCATTCCCAGAACACTTAAAAGATATAGACAAGGACCAATATACAGCGTCCCAACTAGAAGAAGTGACACTGTGGAAAGAGAGAGCGAAAGCTGCTTACGGTAGAGAGAATCAAAGAAAGGGGCAAGTATTATCCTATATCCGCAGTTCAAAACTTGCATTAGAATTATCAGACTGGAAAGAGTTTTACTTTGCCTATAACTGTGATTTTAGAGGACGCATATACTGTGCTACGTCAGGACTATCACCACAAGGTGCAGACACAGCTAAGGGGCTATTATGCTTTGCAAAAGATGTAGTGTTAGAAGAGTATGGTATAAAGTGGTTAGCAATTCAAGGAGCAAACACCTATGGAGAAGATAAGTGTACATACGTCGAGAGAGTACAGTGGATTAAGGCACACGAAGAGGCTATCCGAAGAACAGTGGAAGACCCTGTGGGATACAGAGACTTTTGGGGAAATGCAGATAAACCATACCAGTTCTTATCATTCTGTTTTGAATGGGCGAATTGCTCATATGGCAGAGATGCAGGAGCAACATCTAAAATCCCTATTGGACTCGATGGAAGCTGTAACGGGCTTCAACACTTCTCAGCTATGCTCAGAGACCAAGTTGGGGCAACAGCAACTAATCTCACGATTAACGACAGACCAGCGGATATATATTCAGAGGTCGCTACAGTTGTTCAACGACATCTACAGGAAAACGATGACCCAAGAGCTTCAATTTGGCTCCGTGTCGGGATTGACCGCAAGTGTACCAAACGGCCTGTAATGACGTTACCCTATGGGGCAACTCAGCAATCAGCTAGACAGTATATAATGGAGTATGTAGTAGACAATTGGGTTAAGTTTGACCTACCAGATGACCGTCAGTTCGAGATGGCAAGGTTTTTAACACCTATCCTATGGGAATCTATAGGGGAAGTGGTAATTGCTGCCAGAGGCGCTATGGATTGGTTACAGAAAAACACAAAGCACGACTTTATGAAGTGGTTAACACCGTTAGGGTTTCCAGTATACCAGTACTACCAAAAACCAAATACCGTAGAAATACGGACGCAGCTAAATGGCGGTTGTAGGTTGTGGATTCAGGACTACGAGGATGCAGTACCAAATAAAGTGGGACAAAGGAATGGTATAGCACCAAACTTTATACACTCTATTGACAGTACTCATATGGTAATGACCATAAACAAACTGGATGATGAGTGTTTAGCTATGATACACGACGACTTTGGTACACATGCAGGTAACACAGAAAAAATGTATACTGCTATACGTACCGCATTCTTATGTCTATATTCTAAAAACGAACCACTGAGAGATTGGGCAGTGCAAGTTGGTGTAGACGTAGAGACGTTACCAGAAACGGGTGATTACCACCTAAGCGAAATAATGGCTGCCGAATACTTCTTCGGTTAGCCCACTTATGGAAGGACAATTTGAATGGGTAAATTAAACGATTTACAAAATACTAAAGACCCCAGAGGGCTAGTACAAAGAGACTTAGCTGATTTAAGAGCAGTGTTTAAACCAATAACAGTAAAGCCTACTACAT
This sequence comes from Clypeosectus delectus, assembly GCA_032355325.1. NCBI lineage: Eukaryota > Metazoa > Mollusca > Gastropoda > Lepetellida > Lepetodrilidae > Clypeosectus > Clypeosectus delectus. The sequence continues at coordinate 2,610 of JAULBO010164399.1, forward strand.
GTATAAATAGAGTAATGTATAATGCAGGACAACAAGCAGTATTAGATTACATAGATAAACATTTGGTAGGATGATGGATTTAGCATTGACAGGCAGTTGGTCAAAACTAGCAGTACATGAAAGACGTGATGCTATTATGACACTAGAAGAACGTATGCGAGAACTCGAAGACGAAGCAGGTATAGATATACCACCTGTGGAATACCATTGCGAGGGAGTATACGCAAGAGAAATTAACATACCAGCAGGTACAGCACTTGTTGGAGAAATACACTTAAAACCACAAATCAACGTAGTATCAAAAGGTACAATACGTGTATTTACAGAAGAGGGCGTAAAACTTATACAAGCACCTTGTACGTTCATATCGCCAGCAGGTACGAAACGTGCTGGTTATGCAGTGACAGACACGGTGTGGACAGTATTCCATGCAACTGAGTCTATCGACGAGGAAACTATAAGAAAAGAATTTATAGCTCCGAATTATACAACGTTAGACAAACAATTGGAGAATAGTACATGAGTTGGGTAGCAGCAGCAGTATTTGGTACAGGTGTGGTAGGAAGTCTATTACAACAACGCCAAACAAAGAAAGCAAATAAACAGGCTAAAAAGGACGCAATAGAATCCGAAAAACAGGCTCGTAAAGCAGAGGCATTTGCAGAAACAGAGGGCCAAGGTGTTGGTGCGTTAGGTCAAATTTCATTAGAAGTAGATGACGATGAAATAAACGATAAAGTAAAATCATCCACAGTGAGGATTTAACGTGAACAGAGAAACTCATAACGAGAAGTACCTAACAGGTGATTATTACTTAAAAGGTGAATTCAATGTTATGTCTAATAAGCGTGAGACTGTATTAACACGGTCAGAGAAATACGCGGGTTGGACGATACCATCAATATTCCCAGACAATGATATTAATGTAGATGATGAAATGCAGAACGACTACCAATCAGTAGGCGCTCAAGCAGTGAACAACTTAGCTAATAAAATCATGTTAGCACTGTTTCAACCGTCAAGACCATTCTTTAGGTTAACTCTTACACAAGAACAAGAAACAGAAGTTCTAGGTGCTAGTATGGGATTGAATTCAGCCAAACTAGAAGAAGCACTAGCAGAAAGTGAGCGTGGTGCTATGCGAGAATTAGAAAAGATTAATGCTCGTACTGTGATGACTGATGCAGTGACGCAACTAATAGTTACTGGAAACACTCTACTATACATGCCCGAAGACGACAGTATGCAGAACTACTCATTGAGAGATTATGTAATACAGCGCGACTTACGTGGTAATATGATTAAAGTAATAATCAAAGAAACTAAAGACGTAACTGGTTTAAGTGACGAAATGGCACAGTTAGCGGCAGAAGCTAAAATAGGTGCTGATTCTGATGTAAACATATACACAGCAATCGAACGTATCGGACCAGACCAATATGTAGTATGGCAAGAACTAGAAGATTTATGCTACTGTCATAAACGTGTAGGGTATTATAAAAAGGACGATTTACCTTGGTTAACATTAACTTGGTCACTTGCAGGTAAAAAGGACTATGGTACTGGACTAGTCGAAATGTACGCAGGTGATTTCCATACACTCTCAACACTAGCTGAGGCAATACTAGATTACACTGTTATTATGACAGATGTGAAAGTACTAGTAGACCCAACTGGTATGACGGATGTAAGAAAAATCAACGAGGCTGCAAGTGGTGACTATGTACACGGTAGAGAGGAAGACTTGTTTGTACATGCAGCAAATGTAAACAAGGCCGAAGATTTCTTAACAAACCAATTTAATCTGGTTGAACGAAGAATTGCAGCAGCATTCCTACTTAATACGTCCGTAACACGTGACGCAGAGAGAGTTACAGCCGAAGAGATACGAATGCAAGCACACGAGCTTGAAAGTTCCTACGGTGGTGTGTACTCACGATTAGCGACAGAATTACAGTTACCTCTAGCCAAACGGTTAATAAGTAAATTCGATAATGGATTAAAAGATATAGAACCAGTAATTGTAACTGGACTAGAATCATTATCTCGTAATTCAGAATTAGACAGGACGCGAGCATTCTTCGCAGATTTAGTAGCTTTATCTGATGTACCTGAACAAGTGGCAGCACGAATAGACTACAGTAAATTAATTACTATGTTGGGTGCGGGTCATGGTATTGACTATAAAGATTTATTAAAGAGTGAAGAACAAGTAGCCAAAGACGAGCAACTCCGAGCACAGCAAGAAGCGCAAGCAGCGGGTATGGTCGCTAAACAAGAAGCACAAGCAACAGGAACACAATAAATGACAACAGAAGTTAATGCACCAGCCGAGAATGCTGGTACACCCTCACCTAACGATGATTGGCAGAACAACCCCGCATTGGACGACAACGGTAACCCCGTAGAAAATCCAAAGCCCACACCAGAACCTACACCAGAACCTACACCAGAGCCAGAGGCAACACCAGAACCAGCTAAACTAGATGAAACTAGTCAGCCAAAGAAAGATAAAACTTTCGATTCAGGTGCAGCAAGTCAAGTTCAACCTTTCCTAGAAGAAGCTGGATTAGTACCAGCAGAAGTAGCCAAGGCTGTAACTGACGGTGACGGTGAAGTAAGTATCGAGATTATGAAAGCTCTCGTAGAAAAACACGGTGAAGGCGTAGCGGGTTTAATTAAAGACAAGTTAACTAACTTACACAAATCAAACGTTGAAGCAGGTAAAGCTGCCGATGCAAGAGTGTTTAATCAGTTAGAGAAAGCCTTTGAAGGAGTAACAGAACAATCTGGTGCTGAGACATTCAAAGAGCTTGCGGGTTGGGCTAAGGAAAACTTAGACACTACTGAACGTAAAGAGATAAACAAACTCTTAGCGCAGGGTGGTAAAGCAGCCGAATTAGCGATTGACTCGTTAGTAAATAAATTTAAAACGTCCGACTCATTCGTATCACAACCAGCCGAATTAATGGCAGCAGACGGTGCGAACAACGAGTATGGTGGCAAACCATTAGACAAAGTAGGGTATGACAGAGAGTTACGTAAGTTGCTCAACGAAGGTCACAACTACGACACTAGTCCAGAAATTGCAGCATTGAACAACCGTAGATTAAAATCAAGAAATCGCGGTTACTAAACTTAATAGGAAATTAAAATATGTCAATTGTAGGACAAGCAGTAGCTAATAACCAAGTACGTTCAGGTCATCAGGCTGGTATTGATTCAGGTAACGTTAACCCGTTATACATCGAACAGTACGGTGGTGAAGTAGAACACAGAATCCTTAAAGATTCATTTATGCGTCAGTTCTTTAAATTTAAAACTGTACGTGGAACAGATACTATTACCAACGACCGTATTGGTTCTAGCTCATTACAGAAAGTAGCACGTGGTATTCGTCCAGTAGACCACTCACCGACTTTCGATAACATCTCAATCAAAGTCGATACAATCGTCTTGGCTCGTACCAACGAGTTCGTACTTGATTCGTTCTTATCACACATCGATACTCGTAAAGAGATTGGCGTTGAGCATGGTAAAGAAATCGGTAAGTTCTTCGATGAGTCATTCTTGGTTCAAGGTATCAAAGCCTGTCAAGTAACCAACAAAGACCCTGACGGTGTGCTATTAGGTGGTTGGGAAGGTGAAACCCCGACTAACATCGTGCGTACTGCTCCCAAAGGTTTCCAAGGTGGAACTGTACAGGTATTAGCTGGTGCTAATGACGAGACTGACCCAGACTTGTTAGAACTTGCAATCCAAGACCTATGTCAGAAGATTGAAGAGAAAGATGTAGACGTTAGTGAAGCTGTATTACTAATGCGCCCAGCGCAGTACTACGCACTACTACGTAACGATAAACTTATCTCACGTGATTTCAGTTCAGTGAACGGTGATTACGCGAAAGGTGACGTACTAGAATCTTGTGGTATTCGTATCCAGAAAACTAACCGTTTCCCCAAAGCTGCTGATGTTGGTGTAACCCACTTCCTATCAAATGCTGGTAACGGTAACGCTTATGACGTAACTGCAAACGACCAGAAATGTGTCGTATGTTTGTTAATGCCTAAAGCATTGTTAGCTGGTGAGACTATCCCACTAACCTCTGACGTTTACTTCGATAAGAAAGAAATGCAGTGGTTCATTGATTCTTACCTATCATTCGCGGTTACTCCTAATCGTGCTGAAATGGCTGGTGGTATCTTTCAATCAAGCGTAGCATAAGCTACATAGTAACACTTTAAAAGGGCTTCAATGAGGCCCTTTAATAAGTGGTATTAACACTTAGATGTATGAACAATTCCGTTCATATATCTGTTTTCTTTGCAAAGGAAATTAACAATGGAAGAATTAGAAGTAGTAAACATGTTACTACGTGCGATAGGTTCTAGTCCAGTAAACACACTCAACGTAGCACATCCAGATATAGTTAACGCTAGGGCATGTATAGACAGACTACGTAAAAGCGTACAGAAACGCGGTTGGTGGTTTAATACGGACTACAACATAGACTATCAAGCAGACGGTAACGGTGAAGTAGCAATACCAACCCAAATAACCAAATTCGTATCAGATGATGTACGGTATGTAAAACGTGGTCGTAAAGTTTATGACGCACACAACCAAACATTTAACATCGGTACAACTGTAACAGCGATAAAAACTGTCCGTCAATTAGAGTGGGAAGATTTACCATCAAGTATGCAGGAATACGCAGCATACCTAGCATGTGCCCAGTTTATCAGTGACGAAATTGAAGATGTGAACAAAGAACAAAAGTATCAACAATTAGCAGGAATATCTAAAATAGACGTAGATAGCGAAGACTTAGACTCAGCACGTGTAAATGTGTTCACAAGTTCTCGTGTCGCAAGAGCTAGAGCAGGTCAGAGACCATATCAAAGGCATTTCAATATAAGACCAAACAGCTATAGCTAAGGAACACATATGAGAGTTGAAGGTACATTTAAGACACCGATACACGGTATTAGTACATTGGTCCCTAGAAATAGAGCAGAGGGCCACGCAGAGGTACAAGAGAACTTTAGGTCGGACCCAGTACAAAAACTGACACGTAGGCCACCTCTAGTCTTTACAGAGACCCTCGCTATAATTGATTCAGCACATGATTTTAAATATCACGAGTACAGACGAAATGGTAACCTGTTTTCGGTGGCTGTAAATGTAACCACAGGTGACGTACTCTGCTTTAAAAATTATGAACTTATTCAACAAGCGTCGGGATTATCTAGCTACTTAACAGGTGGTGACCTAGTACTCAAAAGTGTGGATAACACAACGTATATACTGAATAAAAACACAGTAGCAAGGCGTGGAGTCAGTACAGACACGGAAGTAAAAGTAACTCACCTAAATATAATTTCAGCATTAAATTATGGTGAGAAAGTAACGGTTGGTTTTTATGTTAATGGGTCGGGTACGACACCAGTAGAAGTAACATACAGCGTTCCAGACTTAGGTGTAAGTAACCCAGACTACGATAGAGCAGATAAGGCAAGAGCTACTAAAGCCGTGGCCTTAAATATTGCACAAGCTATAAACAACAACATTACGTTGAGTTCTCGTTATGAAGTAATAGCACTAGGTTCGACTGTAGCCATATACCATAAAACAGATGATGTGTGGGTAGAGGCTTATGTAGCCACAGGTCAAGGTGACCGTAGCTGTAGGATGTTTAATGAGCGTATCGAAAATGTAGAAGGTTTACCCCTATTTGCTGTACACGGTACTACCATAACAGTTAAACCAAATCCATCAAGAGAGGCAGGTACGTACTACCTCAAAGCTGAAAGAACAGCAGACGATAATGGAATAACAACCAAGTATCTTGAAGAGTGTGTGTGGACTGAGACCAGAACACCACATGAGGCATACGATTTAGATGCCACCACATTACCACACACAGTGACGTATGACGAAGATACTGAGTTGTTCGTAGTAGGTGTAGGGGATTGGTCAGAAAGACGTACAGGGGACGACACATCGTGTCCCGTACCAGACTTTATTGACAAACGCATACTTGATATAGGGCACTTCCAAAACAGACTTGTATTTATTGCTGGTGGTCAGATTTTTATGACTGAGACAGATGACTACGATAATTGGTTCAGGGCCTCGGCATTAAAGTTACTAGTCAGCGACCCAGTGGGAATTGGTTCAAACGCTGTAGACACAGAAGAAATTGAACACATAAGCTCGCACAACCGTGACTTGTTACTGGTATCACCAAATGGACAGTTTAAGATTTCAGGTACATCGGCAGTTACACCACAAACAGTGAGTATGCCTAAAGTATCATCTTACACTTGTCAAACATCTGTACCACCAGTAAATATGGGTGACTCAGTTATTCTGGCAATCCAGCAAGGTGAGTCAGGTGGACTGATTAATTACACAACCAAGAAAGCAACTGAACAGGAATTCGGTGAAAACGTATCAAAGCACGTAGTGGGTCTACTAGACGGGAACATAACCAAACTAGTCGGCAGTGTTAACTCTGATATGGTTGTAGTAATGACGGACAACAGTGGCACTAACACACTATTCGTATATGAGCAGTTTAGTGAACAAGGTAAACGAATACAGAGTTCATGGAGTACTTGGAAGTTTCCAGACGATATAAACATTGTCGATTTGAAATTTGTGGGTGACACCCTAAAGGTAATTACTCGACACTTGAGTAGACTATCTATATATAGTGTAGACTTATATTCACGTGTAAATAGAAATACTGACGAAGTATTCTTAGACTACCTAGTGCAACTGAATTCACCAGATGGTTTAAAAGCTGAGTTAGAATCAACAGCACCTCTATCACCAGACACAGTTATAGTACAGGGTGACGGTACACTGTACCCATTGGAAAAAATAGGTTTCTATAACGACAGTTCCAGAGAAGTTGTATTTGATACACCTGTATCAGATGGCTCTCCATGTGAGTTATATATGGGCGTACCAGTAACAGCTAGATATATACCAACCCGCCCGTTCATACGTGACGAGCAAGAAAGGGTAATAACTACTGACCGTTTACGGGTAGCAAGATGGAACTTATACGTAGCAGACACCCACGAAGTTGTGGCAAGGGTACATTCAGACTATGTTTCAATAGATGACCAGATATTCACTGGACGTGTTATGGGACAGACGAACAACCTAATAGGCGAAAAGAAAGCATACACAGGAGACTTACTATTTAGTTACTCCCAAGATGCAGACTTAGCTAAGATGGAGTTTAGGACAGAAGGATACTTAGGATTAACCATAAGTGGTATATCGTGGAACGGGCAATATCATAAAACAAGCAGGAGAATATAATGAGTATGTATGCTATGGCTATGCAGCAAGGTATTCAAGCAGGTGCATTAGCATTGGGCGTAGAATCAGCGGAAACTACGGCTGCCTATAACGCAGCCTATGGAAACCTTGCAAACAAGTTAAGTGCTGCTCGTGCCCGTTCTGCGGGTGAAAGAAACATTGCAGCAGTTAACCAAGATAAGGTGTTATCCAACACAAATATAAGACAACAACAGGACGAAGCAGAAGCAGCAGCAAGAGTGTCAGCAGCACTATCTGGTGCGTCAGGTGCAAGTGTAAATGCAACTATAGGTCAAACAGAGACTAATGAGTCTATGGCCTTAGCTGCAAGCAAGAAAGCACATGACCAACAAATAGAGCATTTAAAAGCAGGTGTGTTCGATGCAACGACTGTGTTAAACAGTAAGCATAGACAACAAGAGTCATCTGTACTAGGTAACCTAGCAAAACTAGGTGCCTCAGTAAACTACGATGACTTGCAAACAGGCGAGGCACTTGCAGCAGATGCAGGTACATTACAAGTATAACAAGGGGTACAAAAATGTCCGAATTCGGATTACCAGTAAGAACGGCTACCAGTGATGCCAATGCAGGACTAGTTAATGCACCTTCTGTAAAAGAGGGTTCAAGAACAGCAGTATCAAAGAATGTTCGTGCCACCAGCGATTTAGACCAAGGAGTAAAAGCCCTTGGTTCATCGTTAGGTAACACATTCGCAAGAGTACTAAAAAACAAAGCTGAGAACATAAACGCAAATAGGCAACTAGACGCAGCAGCTAGACAAGGTACTGAAAAAGCAATTAACAGTATCGATGCAGAGAAAAAGAGAACTGGTTGGGAGAAATACGTATTTGGTGAAAACATCGAATACCGCGCAGCACAACAACGTGCAGTTCAAAACCAAGTGCAACAAGCGTACTTGGAAGAAGCCAACAACATAACCCAACGTGCAGCAGAAACATCTGAACAATATAAAGCTAGGTTAGCCACAGCATTAAACAAACAACTTGAGCAGTACCCTGATGACCCAGATACACAGAGGTTAATCATAGATAGTTGGTCAAAAGCAACAGAGCAGTTAACTAACGCACAAGAAAAAGAGCATTATGGTTTCAACCAAACACAACAAAGAGAAACAACACGACAGTCTATAGAGGGTACTTTTGACACCTTTCTAACAGAATCTAAAAACATATCATCACCAGAAGAAGCACAAGAATTTACCCAGAGAGCTAAACAGTTCTTTAGTGGGGTTGGTAAGCCAGAGGGTATGCGCAAAGTTGCGTACCGTGGGCTAATGAATGAGTCAATAGAAAAATCTCTAGCAGAAGGTAACATCGGTGTATACAATATGGCTGATGCTAACGGTTGGTTCAACGATTTAAACAAAGAAGAACGAACCAAACTAGATACAGCGATAAAGAAATACGATGTAAAGTCTGGTTATAAAATTAGTCTATCTGTGTCTGAGGCACAACTAGCAGCTAAAAATGCTAAAAGTGTTGAAGATGTTAAGGCAATTATAGCAGAGGCAAGAGATGCGATTACAGCGCACGAGGGGAGGACTTCTGGAACAGAGAAATACGCTTTCAATATAAGCAAAGCTAAAAACGCATTACAAGGTATTGTAGATAGGGCTGTCACCAGTGCGTCAGAAAAGACTGTTAAACTAAATAGGTTAGAAGCAGTAATAAACGCACAGAATCTAGCAGCAGAGGGTGATGCCAGTGAGTTAGCTAGTCTACCAAACGTAACCCCTAAAGAGGCTACAGCAGCAGCAGCCGAGCGAGAAAGGCGACTAGTTGCGGGTATAGTTGGCGAGGAAGAAATCACACAGGACGAAGCAATCCGTGAAATATTCAATGACCCAATCGGAGTAGGTTCTAAAGTAGTTCAATCGTGGGGAAATGACCAAGCTGATTCAGGTATGGTAAAAATCATGGGACAGGCTTACGTGAATGGGTTCACAGGTCCTCAGATGATAGATGAAAATCACCAACCAACCGAGATGGCTAGAAACGCTATGAATTTGTTTAGCCAGTTCGAGAACGAAGACAAGGCCAAATTTAGAGCACAGTTGGGCGAAAATGCTTATGACGAGTACCTTATAATCAAGGAAGGACAACTATCTGGTAAAACGTCTGATATGATAACCAATGAAATACAGGCATTCAAAGATGCTCGTGGAACACAAGATATGTGGGCAACAGATTGGAGTGACATCACTGGTGACGGAGTTAGTAAACGTGACTATGTAGCAGGACTAGTATTGGATTATACAGATTCAGCACCTACAGGTATTGATGTAGGCAGACACATGGAAACCTACAGAAAGGGTATAGACCACGGTAAAGGTGACCACGGTATAGCTAAAGACTACTTATACGATTCGTTGAAAAACAAATCTGCAAATTACCGTGGACAGGTTATACACAATGCCGATAAGATAAACAGCAAATTATCTAACACCACATTGCCGCAACTACTCGATAGAATACAGGACCCAGACATAAATCAAATGGTCGGTTTGTTTACACAAGCAATGGGTAGTACTGAGGACGAAAACGGTGTGCCAATCAGGACACTAGACAACCCCGCAATTGTAGGTGATGTTAAATTTGAAGTTGCAGCAGACGGTGGACTTTGGTTAAAAAGTCACAAGTTTCAACATGATGTGTACGTCTCTATCGAAAGACTACAGACATTCGATAAGATGGTAACACAGCAAGACAACTCAAATAAACTCAGTGCTGAAATAAAAGAAGCAACATTCATTAAACAAGAGTTGAGTGAGATAGAAGCAAATCAATTCAAGTTCAGATAAAGGAGATAGTATGACTATCGTTACAAATAGTATAGATGGTGACACATTCGAAACTGAGGAAGGGAGACGTGTTCGCCTAGCAAACGTGAACACCCCAGAATCAGTCCACCGTGATTCAGATAAAAACACTGCGGCAGGAGAAGCTGCATCGGAGTTCACAAAAGATATAGTATCAAGTGGGGATGTTAAAACATCACATGACTACGGAGTAGACCACCATGGTAGAAACGTAAGTAATGTTACTAAGAGGATTAACGATACAGACATAGACCTTGGTTTGGTATTACTAGACCAAGGTTACTCTTCGTATGAAACACGTTTCGGTGAGTCGAAGGACCCAGCATTACATGATGCGTATAAAGAGTACTACGCTAAAAATAGTCCTTATCAATATGGTGAGTTCAAACAACCACTAAACAAAGAAGACTACGCGAGTGTTAGTTCGGCTCATAAAAACTTTACGGAAATGTACAACAAGTTCAAAGATGGTGATGCAACTCAGGAAGAGTTCGACCAAGCTACATACGAACTGTACAAAGACCCTAAAAAGGTAGCACAGTTTAGATTTATGAATGCTGGTTGGGGTCAACCGATGAACCCCGACACTATGGGAAGGACGGATAGAGAGTCAATACTATTCGCCCTACAATCATCACCAGAAGCGGCAGAGCAATACAACAGGGCAGTACGTAACAGTCACCTAGAAGTAATGCGAGCACCAGAACAGGAAAAGGGTTTCTGGGAAAACTTACAAATATTCTTTAGTCAAATGAATGCAGTATCCAACATACCAGATACATTAGAATTAAATTATGCTAGGAAGAATAGAGAAGACTATGACATACCTAAAGTAGAGTTCACAAAAGGACTAGACCCCAGATTCCACAGTGCGGTACTAGCAGAAGTGGACGAATACGGGGAGGCGGCTGGGTTAGTTTTCAGAGACCAGTTAATACAAGACGTAGAAAACAAAGCAGTCACAGACAATATGCCGTGGTACTCTCAATTAGGTTATGGAGCGTTGGCAGTACTTGCTGACCCACTCACAATCTTACCAGCAGGACCAGTAGTTAAAGGGACTCAAGGAGCCGTACACGCCACTAAAATGTATCAGCTAGGGAATGCTATACAAGGTACACGTATGTGGACACAGGGCCGTGTGTTTGAGAACGTTATGAAAGGTTCTGCATATGCGACAGCAGGTATAGTCGAGACTGGTATTCAATCTCTCCCTATGTTATCGGGAGACCATACCTACACAGCACGTGATTACGGTATGGACTTGATGATGGGTGGTGTATTCGGTGCAGCACTAGGTGGAGCAGTGGACACAGGTTCATATGTGCTACAGGTCCGTGATGCCAATAGAAAAGCAATACGTGAGCTAGATGAACATATCAACAACCCAGAAGCCCCTAAGCATGGCAGCGAAGAACAACAACAGAAAGAGACTGCTACAGTTAATGCTGGTAATTCTCAGGAACAGGTTGACAACTGGACAGGTGGTTCAGAACGTAAACAGGAACAAGAGAAATTCACACCTTGGGCAGCTATATCTAAAGTATCCACAGAAGGTTACCAAAGTGCTGCAAGGAAGATTAGAGACTTGTTTCCCGATGACTCTTCTATTAAGGTACTCATTAATCAACAAGTTGGTTTAAACAACAAACGGTTGACACCAGAGACTAAAGAAGTAGCTCAAGAAATCAACTCAGAGATTCTACACCTAGCGTCAGTGTACCCCGATGGGAAAGTACCACCATTAGTTCTAAAAGAAATAGGTGGTGTGACACATACACAGAAAGATGTTAAGACAGTGAATGCGCTAGACCAGCTACTACAGGGTAAGACATCTGAACCAGTAGAAATGATAACGAAGTATCTCGAGCGAATAGAGAAGTTAAACGATGTACAAGCACTGGGTGCTAAACCTGTGTCACGTACAGACTTCCTAAACGAGTTCAGTGACATACTTAAACCAAAACAGGCTTTGACAGAAGACACAGCAGTACTAACTCAAACCGTACCAAGAGAGTTGTCCTACATAAAAGATGTGATAGAACTCAACAACTACGCACTAGAGTTAAAAAACTTAGACTTCTTAAAACAAGTAGAAAAGTTGAATGGTATTGTAGTTGAGAAACTACGTAAAATGGATGCTGGTGACACACCCGACATAGTACAACAGAAGACCAAATCGTTTGGTAAGAAAGTGAAGTTGTCTGGTCCAGAGATAGTCGCCCGATTAAAAGCAAAAGGGTTAAAACCTAAAACACCAGAATGGAAAGCAGCATTTGCTAAACTGCGTGGTGGTGAAGTAGAAGTAGCACCAGAAGTTAACCAAGTAGGTAAACTAGATAAGGCTGTAACAGGCCGTAACATAACTGAGGCTGACCCAGATTCACCAGACTACCACAACATCACGGATGCTAAGATACGTTTAAATGAGTTACAGAAACTACCTAATCCTGACAAGGGCCAAATAGCAGAAGCTAAAGCCTTACGAGACCAGATAGAGAATGCTAATTCAGAACGTACCCAAACACTAGAAGCAGAAGTAGGTGACGCAGACTTATTACCTCGTGACATCTTTGTAACGGATACTGTGACAGCTTACAAAAACCCGACAGTCGAGAACTTGACGAAGCTACGAAATAAACTGCGTAGTATTAACAAGAAAAACGGTAGTACGGTTATCACTGGTAAAAGAGAGCAGGCTAAACAAGTAAAGCGCTTAAAAGCGATTAAAGCACGAATCAAGAAAAATAAGAAAGTAACTGTACAACGTATGTTGCAAAACGGTAACTTCGCTGATTTGATTGATGTGATACGTGTATCCCATACACTTGCAAAGAAGAAGAAAGCTAGTGAGCCTATCAAAGTAGACACAGTAGAGACTATCAACACAAAGCCTAAAACTGATGAACCAGACCTAACTAAACCAGTTACCGAGGAAGAAATCGACACTCTGATAAACACACCAGAACTACTATCAAGCACAGAAAAAGCCGATATTGAGGCACGTGTTGATGCAGCAGTTGATGAAGTGTTGGACGAGACAGGCGATAAAATCTCCAAGGGTTTAGCTGAGTTTGTACGAAGTGGTGAAAAGAAGCGGTTTGAGTTAGCAGCAAAACCAACGACCCCATTAGACTATGTGGGACGGATGTTAACTAAAATAACTAAAGGTGTGGGTGAGATATTCATCGACTCTAATCTAACCAGCTTCATATACTTTGGTGCTAAGGGTACTGAAATCGGTAGAGGGTTTGGCGGTAATGCTAAACGTGCTCCCACAGCCGCAATAATACGTGATGCAGCATTCAAGGAAAGTGTAGTAAAGATGACACCACAGTATCGAAAGCAGATTGATGCGTATGCCACAAGTAAAGGCAAGGGTGCATTAGGTAGACTAAAAGCACGTGAACGTTCGGGCCAAACTGACCCACTAGTAAATGAGTTCAACAGAGAAATGTTTGTTGTACAAGAAATGCGTAGACAAGGTAAACCTATACCAAAAAGTATAGACAAGTCTGTAGTGGATTTTGCTGACCAGTGGGATTACTACATGGGACACAACCATGACGCACTAGTCGATGCAGGTGTAGCAGGGTTTACAAAGGACCGTAAAGTAAAACACTACATACCCCACATCTGGCAGATAGGTAAATTTACTGCTGCTATTACTAAGTACGGAAGACCTAAAGTAGTTGCGCTACTATCAAAAGCCTATAGGAACTTAGCCACAGACGGTAACCCAATATCTCAGGAATTGGCTGATAAACAAGCAAATGACTTAATTGATAGTGTTCTTAGTGATGATTATAGCTTAGTGGACCAGTACAGCCCAACAATGGATTCTAGGGCCAAAGCTAGACGTGACTTAGACACTACAGTAGAACTCGATGGATTGTCCGTGTTGGATTTACTAGACACAGATGTAGTTGGATTGGGTACAAGATACAGCAACCGTGTAGGTGGTTGGGTTGGTTTAGCTAAAGCAACTGATGGTTTAATAACTTCACAAAAAGACATTGACGTATTTAAAGCGAACATGTTAGAAGAAGCCAAAGAAGCAGGTATAAAACCAGACCGATACATTCAGATGTTCGAAGATACAATCGACCAGTTATTTGGAAGACCAACTAAGAACATGTTGACAGACACCAAGGGTTTACCACCAGAGTTACGTGAGCTAAAGGATTTAGCAACACAAACTAGAATGGGTGGTTTAGGTACAGCACAGGTAGCTGAGACAGGACAGGTAATCACACGTAACGTATTGACCACGTTTAGTGACCCACACACAGCTAAAAAGGTGTTAGCAATGGGTGCGGATAGCAAATCTGACCGCCTACTTATGGAAGAAATTCAAAGCATTTCAAACATAACTGAGGACTTAGAGTTCTTGGATAGGCAAACAGTTCACTTAGACCAAACCGTGTTAGACGAGGTAGGTAAAGTGCGTAAACTGTCATTGAAGATAGCGCACCTCGCAACAGGTGGTGAACTGAAAGCAGAAGCGTCTCGTGGACTAGGTAAATTAACTGGTTACAACATGATTCGTAGAGCACAATCACGTGTTACACAAGCTAGTTTCATGCTAGACATTGCCAACCACTTTACCAAAGGTACAGGTGTAATGGGTAATGCTCGTATGGCTGATGTAGGTCTAACTGACACACTAGGTAAAAACGCTGCAATGGAAGCTGCTTTTAAAAAGTATGCCGAGTTCGACGAGAACGGTGTATTGGCAAAGCTGAACATTGATAAGTGGGACAAAGGTTTACGAGAAGAATTACAGTATGCAATGATACGTGACGAAGCTCAACAGATTCAACGTACCCATGTGGGTGAATTACCACCTTGGATGAACAAACCTATCATGGGTTTAATATTCCAGTTCAGACAGATGCCAATAGTAGCTAACAGTAAATCACTAGGTCGTGCGCTTGCATTCGCTGATAAGGAAGCTGTAACAGGTGTCCTATTAAACTCGGCTATTGCAGGGTTAGTACGATACTCTAAGTTTGCCTTACTGGGTACTGCGACAGCAGCAGCCGTAGGTAAATTCGGTGAAACTCCTGACGTATCAGAAGACCAAACACAAGTACACAAGTACATCTCACAATTCGGTATATTCCCTGACTTACACGATTTAGCCTTTGGGCGTAGTGGAATCAACAGTATATCTGATGTAGAGAGTGGGTGGGAATTCATGCAAAGTCAAGTCCCTGTATTGGGTCTAATGAATGACTATTACGAAGCAGGTAACGCAGGTGTCAAAGGTGACATCCGTGGTATGGTAAACTCAGCAGAGAACCTAGTACCACTTAGTAACACAGCTATCGGTGAAGTTATGCAAGCTGCAATACAACCGCAGATTGACAAACTACCAAGTAAATAACAAATGGCCCTTCGGGGCCACAACTAACAGAGGCAATAATGGCGAATACTACCAGAACTTATACAGGTAACGGTGTAACAACTTTATATCCAGTAGACTTTACATTAGGTTATATAAGTAAAGACTACGTTTACGTGTACTTAGTCGGCAGTGAGTATACCGACCAATTATCGTACAACTGGATAGATGATACACAAATAGAATTAACAACCCCCGTAGAAGACGGTGTGGCATTCATAATTAGACGTGTAGTACCACGAGGTACTTTAGTAAATGATTATGAAGATGGCGCAATATTGCGTGAACAGAATCTGGATGATTCATTCAGACAGGGCCTAATGGTACAAGAAGAAGTCGCCGACGGTTTCTTCACAGTGGGTACAAATGCCACACTGATGAATGGCGATTTAGATATGCGGGGGCACCAGATACTATCTTTACCTGACCCTGTAGATGACAATGACCCAATAAGATTAAAAGATTTAATAGCATATGACCCATCACTAAGTGAGGGTATACAAGGTCTACTCTCAGTAACCGAAGAACTGTTACACGTAGACGCAGACACAGTGCTATATACATTCCCAGCCGCACAACCTATAAACGGTTCAGCATTCTACATACGGTCTGTAGATGGTGACACTGGTACTAAATTAATACAGGGTTTCGACTATGTATTACGTCCCGATATAGGTGCATACACATTAGAACTACTACGTTCATGGAATACAGGTAGTTTACTACAACGTGTGTATAACAGTTTTTCAGGAGCGACTGCGTTTAGTTCAAGTTCAAACAAACCTGTATTCAGTAGTGTGGCAGAAGCCCAAGTAGCGTTAACTTTTGCTACGGGTTACGAAGTAGTTATACCATCTTTGGGTAATGCACGTTACATATTACGTGATAACACATATATAGCACTAGACGGTGACATAACTCGTTCAGACGGTAAAGTATGGGAACTACAACCAACAAGTGAGTCTGAGTGGTCAGTATTATGGTTCGGTGCTGCACCAGACCCAACAGATACAGTCGTACAAGACACATTCTTCGAAGCAGCCGCACAACGTGTAGGCAACGATGGGACAGTGCTAGTACCAACTGGTAGATACAAACTAGCTACAGCTACAACTGTGGCTACACAGTGGAACCTAGCTCCTAACTCAGAGATTATCGGACTGGGTGGAGTAGACCCAACATTCGTAACAGACACAACTAACCTAACTGGTAGTATGATACGTCACCAGAGGAATGCTAAAACCTCTGTAATGTTCGTTGGAGAGACTGACTATGCTACACAGAAAGCTCGTACTGGTGAAACCACAGGCGTTAGAGGAACTGTAGCTGCAATAACCGCATGTAGTCATGTAGGTAATGGGGGATTATTTGGTGGCTCTGTAGCTAGTAAATCTAACACAGCTAACCAAGCGTGTATAGGAATAACTGGTGTAGTAGTTAATGACAACACCGCAATAAACAGAACAGCTTGGGCAGGCTACTTAGAAGCTATACAGGAAGTTGGTGCTGGTGGTAATACATTTACACTAGAGGGTGCTGTAGTAAACAAGAACCCTACTGTACAAACTACACCTAACACACAACCAGCATATGGAGCAGGTGTTACTGCTGGGTTATGGATATCGTCAGGCATCGGTGATTCTAATGATGAAAACGCTTCGTGCTGGGCAGCAACAGTTCCAATCACAGCATCAGGCAACACATCAGGCTTTAACAAAGGTTGGGTAGTTTATGACGGTGGAGTACCATCAGGTGTAAACTATGCAGAGGTTGCTAGTTGGCCTTCAAATGCAGCAACAGTTTGGTATCCTACGAAAGGGGCTACAAATCATACTACGGCTATGGCTTGGATAAAAGGAGTTGACAGCACTGATACTGGAACAGGTCGGATACAGGTACATGTAGCAAACGTTAATGCAACAGGGGATACTAACTACAACTTCGAGACAGGGCAATTTAGTCCAGACGATAATGTAGCTAACTTAGGTACACCTACTAGACGCTGGAAAGAGATGTTCGCAGTAAACGGTACAATCAATACTTCTGATGAACGTCAGAAAGAACAGATTGAAAGTTTATCAGCAACAGAGAAAGCAGTTGGACTTGTATGTAAAGGACTAATCAAGAAGTTTAAATGGAAAGATGCAGTACTCGAAAAGGGTTCTGATGCGCGTATACACGTGGGTGTAATTGCACAAGAAGTACAACAAGCGTTCACTGATGTAGGTTTAGATGCAGACGACTATGGACTATTCACATACGATAACGACAACGGGGAAGATACTTTCGGTATCCGATACACAGAGTTATTGTGCTTTATTATGGGAGCTATAGACTAATGTCTAAAATTACATTCAATACAACGACAGAGGTCATTAACAAATTTAAAGGCCAAGTCGCAATAGGTACACTAATAGAAACATTAGGGTACAGTACAGTGGGTGACGGTGGCGGTGCCCAGTGGGTTAAAACAGCTACCACTGGTACGACTAGCCAATCGCCAGCGCAGCTAGGTAATGCGCTACTTAATGATGCTAGTGGGAATCAGTGGGAGATTGTCGAAAACTGTATAAGAGTGGAATCACTAGGTGGCAAATCTGATGGAATCACTGATAATACGTTGGTAACTCAAGCTATTGTAGAGTGGGGAAAAAAAGTTTTATTTCCCCAAGGTACATACTTGACCGACTCCTTTCTTTTATTAAGTAAACGAATTGAAATAGATGGTGCTGGCGAAGGGCTAACAATAATAAAGTTGTTGAATAATGTAGCAAACAATGTAATGACACTGACGGGGACTGGGTGGCTAAAAGCAAGCAACCTAACCATAGACCAAAACTTTGCTAATAACGTTGGTGGGCATGGTATACGAAGTGGTGGGTGTGATGGACTCATCATTGATAATGTTACAATCCAAAATTGTGCTTATTACGGGATTGGCTTTCAAGCTGGAACATCTAAAGGGGTTAACCTTTCAAACTTCACAATTAAAAACACCAACTCTGACGGTATAGACATTAAAGACTACAACTTTGATAATGAATGTATACTGATTACAAACTACAGAGCGGAAAACGTATCAATTATAGATAATGATGACGTGGCGCTTGATATTAGAGGTGAAGTAGTAGCAAATGGAATTAGCATAAAAACAGTTTCAGCAAGCAGGGGAATTAGAACTAGGTCTGGGGGAGTTCAGGGTAGAGCAGGGTTCGGCACAATAACTAACGTTTCATTTGTTGGTCACGGCTTAGATTCAACCATAGCACTCCAAATCGCATCTCAAGAGGGTAATGTGGTATTTAACAATATAACAGTAAAAGACTGTCTGCAAGCGGTATTACAAGACGTTGGTGCAGTTGGTGGTAGTATAAGCAACGTATCAGCAAATGGGATTTACGGTGACGGAATGTCGATAGGCGGTAGTGATTTAATAATATCAAACTACTCAGCAATAAATTCAGCAGGTTCAGCTAGATTGTGTGATGTAGAGTCTACTTGTGTGAATTTCAGTCTCAGTGGCTTTTTCATTGACGCAGTATCAAGCACACAAGGAGTTAGGATAGTTTCGGGAGCTGTAGGTACAACTTTATCAAATGGAGTAGTACGCAACGGTTCGATTGGAGATAATGGTACAGATAGTATTATTAATAACGTGAGGTTAGTATCATGAGCAGAGTGATTGACGCAAAATACGAAACTGCTTTACAGTTTATTGCGGGGTCAGTTGGAGTTCCTCGTACTGATATGTTAATAGAAGTGTTGGGATATTCAGAGGCTGGTGTAGGTGCTGGGGTATGGAGGTACACTGGCGTAAGTGGACAATCACCAAGCCAATCACCGTTAGACTTATCACTTGATAAACTTATTGATGCTAATGGGTATCGGTGGGAGCTAGTGTATGATTACAAGATAGACTTAGTTAAACTAGGTTTTATAGCAGCAACAGCACAGCAGCGCACAGACTTAGTGCAAGGACTTAGTGACAACCTAACTAATGTTGAGTTGGTTACACCAGCGGGGGATTATACATTTGTTGCATCATCTCTAGTTGAAACATGGCCTAACAATGACGCAGGAACAATATCAGCTAGCGGTTGTGCCATAGTTATGCGTCAAGGTATTAAGTATTCAGGTGCAGGTCGAGATTTAACGTCTTGGACTGTTAGCGACCCAGCAGTGTCTAACGTCTACATTGACAATGGCACAGATGTAGAAGTGACAGGAATAGAGTTTAAAAGCACTTACACTGGGGTGGAAGCTGGTGCAGGACATGCTATATTTGGCCTTGTTAAAGCTTTGACAGATACAGTGACAAACCTAAACATACACAACATTAGATGTAAGAATGTAGCTAGTTATGGGGTTGGCTTAAATTACGGCTACCAAACAAACTGTACACTACATGATATTGAGACTGCCACAACTGGGGGTGATGGGATAGATATTAAATCTCGCGCAACCACTTTGCTGGTGAACAACACAAACACAATCAGCAAGATAAGATGTAAGAATTTTGGGCTAAGACTAGATGGACAAGTAGGACTTGACGTAAGAGGCCAATACTCTATTACCGATTGTTGGTTTACTGAGTTTGGGGATGGAGTTAAATCATTCACAGGACTAAGGTTGCGGCCTGCCTCGGAAGCAAATAACTTATCTGTTAAGACAACAGCAACGAATATTCACGCAATTGCAGGGAATGGCACTGGTACAGAAGGTATTCAACTCTCAGGCGAGGCAAATACTATATCTGGATTTAGTGTAACGGGTTGTGAAATAGGTGTTAATATACAAGAATCTGATGCGTGTATCATCTCAAACGGTACTATAAGTGGACACAATACTTACGCTATATCTTCAACTGTAAGTGCCATTGATATGACTGTATCTAACGTGTTTGCATTGAATGCAGGGACAGCAACACACCATTTCAGAGTAGAGGGGGAAGGCGCAACATTTAGAGCGGTTGATGGGGATGCTTCTGCAACGGTGTGGTCACTAGGTACAGGGGCTAACAACACAATTACTAGAGACAGCAATAAAGCTAGGCTAACTGATGGACTTGATGTGTATCAGATTACAGCAGGCAGAGTTGGCTTATCTGTAAAAGGGGTTAGCACTAACATTGATATGGCTCTTGATACAAAAGGTACTGGTAAGGTTAGGATGGGTACTCATGAAACTCTGGCAGCAGAGACCATAACAGGCTTTATAAAGATAAAAGATAGTAGTGGCGCAGAGCGCAAACTAGCTGTCCTGTCTTAACCAGACTAGAACAAACAGAAATAGTAATAAACTAGTAGACATTCAGTACGAGTGTCTACAATGATTATTATTAAACGAAACAAACAAACACCTTATGGTGGTTAATACAAGGAATCACTATGGAGTGGTTAGATAGTAAAGTAGTAACAGCACTAATTGCATTATTGAGTGGTTGGTTTTGGTACGATAAGAAAAGTAGAGATACACGATTTAAAGTATTAGAGGACCGTATGTCAGATATAGAGTCATTAAGTAGTAAACAACAGACTCAATTAGAGGTGATGAATACAGAACTAATGGCGTTTAGCAAGCTGACGGATGTTCGTCTTGGTCACATACAAGATGGGCTAGACAAAGTAGTCACACTAATTGAAAAACAAAATGAGGCACACAATGGGTAAAGCGACAGAATCGAAGTTAGCTGCACTACATAATGCAGTTGCCACAGTATTAACAGAACAAGTTCTTCATGAAGAAGAAGAGACCATTTTCGACGGAGAGGGCGAAGCGGTAGCAACGGGGTTGATGGTGAAAACTGCAACCCCCGCACTACTTGCCACCGCAGCACGATTCTTAAAAGACAACGACATAACATGTGACGTAGAACAAGACGATAACATGGGTAGCTTGAAAGAGGCACTAGGTCGTAAACAGAAGAAGTCCAGATTAGATGACGCTAGTAAAATGGCAAGGGAGCATTAATGGCAAGACGTAACCTAAACATTGTATCAACAGGGTACACAGGCAATACAGTAATACCTAAGAACCGTAACCGTACTTATCTGATGATAGTTATGGTTGGTGGGGCTACTGGAACAGTCAGTTTCGGTGGTGGTACAGGTGAATTGGAACTAACAGACTTTTATGAACCATACGTAGTACCAAGTTCAGAAATATCGGTAACCACGGATGGTGACTTCGTTGTACTTACTAATGCCAGAGGTGCCTGATGCCATATTCAAAAACAAGTACAAAAAACGGATTTATAGATTATAACGACACTGGTACAACCGCAACACCTGTAGTACTTGTAGCAAATACTTGGACAGGCATTACCAATAACGGGCTAGGGCTGTTTACAAACAAAAGTTTTAAACCGCAGGGTGTAAGCGAGTTAATGGATAATACAACTGGTGACTTGGATGTAGCGGATTTACCACTGGGTACAAGCATATTAGTAAGAAACGATTTCAGTGTGACACCAAATACCAACAACGCCCTATTAGAATTTCGGTATACGTTAGGAGCAGGGGGTGGTGCATATACACTAGAAAAGCTAATAGGTAGATTGGATAGTGGTTCAGGTAAACCGTACAGACAATCTCTAGTCCCTGATTTAATATACATGGGTGACACGAACACACGGAATAATCCAATCGGGTTAGAAGTGCGACTAAGTGCCGCGGGAACGTTAGTAAATGCAGGTTCGGTTATTCAGGTGATAAGACAATGAGTATAGTAATTTATAGAGACAGTGCAGCAAATGCGATATTCATAGAAGACGCAAACGGAGCACAATTTCTAAATAGTCTACAGGCAACAGCTGAAAACGGTAGTTGCTCCGTACACGACACAGCACGAGATATAGATATAACAACAGATATTGCACACAGCGACTACTTAGACCAAAATGGTGCAACATACGGAGCTACAGCAGTAGACGTATGTAATGCACTAAACGCGATATTCTCGTCAAGTGGTACAGACACAGGCGAAGTGCCCAACATAACATCAAGTTTAGCTATAAACCTTGTAGAAGGTGAGACGCTGAACTATGAACTACTTGCTGATTATGGTGTAGGTTACGAATGGGATTTATCAAACGTTTCAGGTGTGACGACTGTAGAGGGAAACGTCCGTAAATTAGTTGGTGGTTCGGGATTGGTTGCAGGTACTTACAATATACCCATCAAGGCAATTAATTATAATGGTGAAGACAACGAAACCATTGTGCTTACTGTCAGTACGCCTCCATTTGCAAACACTAAAAGCATACAGTTTAATAACTCAGATTATTTAGGCGCAGACGCTACGTTATTAGACGGTATATTAGGTAGGTCAGGGAATGGTAGTGGTTCAAGTGATGCTTGGACTATAAGTTTCTGGTTAAAACCAACTAACTCTAGTACGGGAAGAGTGTTGTTTTACTACGGTTCAAACGATACTACAAACGGAGGTGTTGTAGAAATACGCTTAACAGGTTCAAACAAACTTAGGTTGCAGTATGGTAGTAACAACAACTGCATACGGTTACAATCTCCTAGCGCCCTAACGCCTAACGTTTGGCAGCACATAACACTTACGTATAACGGTGGCACAACTGGTGCCTCTAGTGGAGATATAAGTAATTACTACAATAGATTTAAGTTGTTTATCAATGATGTAAATCAAAGCACAAACAACAGTCACGGCAACTATGGGTGGAGTGGTGCAATAAGTGGCCAGAATTTACGAGTGGGTAAACTAGTAAGTGGAAACACGTTAAATGGAGAAAAGATTGACGAACTTGCAATCTGGGGAAGCGACCAAAGTGCGAATGCTAGTGACATATACAATAGTGGTACGCCTTTTGATTTATCCAATTTAGCGATTGAACCAACTCATTGGTGGCGCATGGGTGATGGCGATACGTATCCAAACTTGCAAGATAGCGGTAGTGCTGCAAACTGTGTGTTCGTGATGTACAATATGACATCCGCAGATATTGTTTCAGACGTACCCTGAGGAATAATATGACTAAGACATTCACAAAAGATGAACTGTCTGAACTACTATCCGAAGAGGACCTAGATGCGCTTATGCGAGCTAGGTCTTCTAAATTATCTAAACTAACTGTAGACTTAGACGAGTTGGCAGCGGGTGATGACGGACAGTACGACGATAACGAGTTCACACGCATCTGTGAGGACAGACAGAAGTTCCTAATGCTATCGGACGTGGAGAAGGAAACAGCCTCACGGTGGGCCGATGTGGAAGCCCTACGGGACCATTACGCATTGTTCGAAGACTTCCTCTATGACTGTATGACAGAACTAATGGGCTTCAAATGCTCAGAGCTACAGATAGACATAGGACGGTTCCTACAGTCCGATGTTAAGTACGGTATGATACAGGCACAGCGCTCACAAGCTAAGTCCACTATCGTAGCTATGTTCGCAGTATGGCAACTAATCCATGACTGTAAACACCGTATACTAATTGTATCGGCTGGTAGTGAAGTAGCAGCAGAGATTGCAAACTGGGTTATCCAAATCATTATGAACTGGGATATACTCGAATGCTTGCGTCCAGATAGGCAGCATGGCGATAGAGCGTCCTCAAAGGCGTTTGATATTAACTGGCAACTAAAAGGTCCTGAGAAGTCACCTAGCGTAGCCTGTATAGGTATAACAGCAAACATGCAGGGAAGACGTGCCGATTTATTAATCCCTGATGATATCGAATCATCGAAGAACGGTACAACAGAAATACAAAGAGCAGCCCTCGAACATCTGTCAAAGGATTTCACATCTATCTGTCAGAAAGGTCGTATCATGTATCTTGGTACACCACAGACAACCGATAGTATATATAAGAACCTACCCGACCGTGGATATAAAATCCGTGTATGGACTGGTAGATTCCCAACAGAAGAAGAAGCTAAGACATACGGTGACACACTGGCACCGTACCTCACTAACCTAATGAACAACGACCCGACACTAAGTGTGGGCGGTGGTCTTGATGGTTCACGTGGGAAACCAACTGACCCTGTACTATTAGGCGAAGATGCTTTATGTAAGAAGGAATTGGACCAAGGTCCAGCCTACTTTAACCTACAGCATATGCTTAACACAGAGTTGTCAGACGAGCTACGCCACCCACTTAAAACGAAGAACTTCATTGTGATGAACTTCCCACTAGATAAAACATCTGGTGAAATAACGTGGATGCCTAGCCCAGAGAACCAGATACAAGTTACTGGCTTCAAAACCAAACCTCGCCTGTACAGGCCCTTCACCGTATCCAAACAGGTATACGAGTATGAAGGTAAGCACATGTACGTAGATACCGCTGGTGGCGGTAAGAACGGGGATGAAACAGTAGCAGCAGTCACATACTTCCTACACGGTTACGTATTTCTAGCAGAGATATTAAAGTTAGCTGGTGGATATGGTGACGACAAGTACGATGCACTTTCAAGACTATCCTTAAAGCACGGGGTAAACTCAATAGATGTTGAGAAGAACTTCGGGTTTGGAGCATTCGCACACGCATGGAAACCAATACTAGCTAGACATTACAAAGAAGCTGGTAAAGAGATGTGTCCACGTGTGGAGGATGTGTGGGAATCAGGACAGAAAGAGTTACGGATAATTGATACACTTGAGCCGTTAATGGCTAGACACAAACTAATCGTACATGAAGACATAATTCAGTATGATGTAGACAGTGTTAAGAAGTATCCAATTGACCAGCAAGAAACATACAAGTTCTTTCATCAGGTAGCTAAGATAAGTCGCGATAAAGGCGCACTGATACATGATGATAGTATAGATTCTGTAGCAGGTAGTGTACGTAGGTGGGTAGATAGAATATCCGTAGACGAGCACATCCGTATGGCGCAGAAAGAGACCGACGACAACCTAGAGTTCTTCGCAGAATGGGGTGCAGACATAGGTACGAACTCGAATAACCTTGGGAATATGCACAACAGATTCTCAAGAATACAAACCAAAAGGCATAGAAGATAATGAATAAAACAGTACGTTTAGATATACGTGATTTACCACGTGACCTAGAACATTACCAAGGTCAACTAAGAACACAGTTAATCAAAATGGCTAACTATGTACGTAAGTACCCTAATAAGGCACCCGCACTATTAGAGACCCTTGATTTTGTTAAGACACATGTAGAAAAGAACATTGCATTAGATGCAGTAGTAGAAGAAGCACCAGTAAAGAAAGTAACTAAAAAGGAAGGTAAATAATCATGGCTAATACTTTAAGTATCCCAGAAGTAACAATGGCACAAATCGTAGATAGCACTAACGCAATCAACTTACGTAGCGCACGTCCAGACGCACTTAGTCAAGGTGGTCCTCTAGTGGTTCGTATCACTGACCACGATGACAATGATGCAGGTGAGACTGGTGCAGACACAGAGAAAATGGCAATCTTCCACTCTCGTCAGTTTGGTCAACCTTGGGTTAAGGACTACGGACTCAAGCACGTAATCTCAGATGCGGTTGCAGGTACAACTGACGCTACCGTAATCTACCCAGACTACGACTACAGCACGTTTTCGTAAGGAGAACATAATTTAATAGGATAATAAAGTGAATTTATTAGATTTTTCAACACTAGAATTAACAAGGACCCGTGAATCAATCACGGGGGTTGGTGAAATATGAGTACACTATTTGCATTTGATGGCGTAGACCAAGCATCAATCACCTCCTCGTTCACAAGCCGAAACGGTACGTTCAAAACTGTAGGTAATAAGGCAGTAGCGAAGACATATGGCACAAGCCCTGTATCAGTGCTGGCTACTTATGAATACGTGCCTGATTGTGACATAACGGTAACCATAAACGGTGCTGGTGAAGTTGGCGCGGCTGCGGTCACTGGCTACTCTCTGCGTTGGATTGATAATAATAACTTCATCCAAGTGTCGATTGATAATGATGCTGGTGAAGTTATATTTTTACGTAGAACATCCGGCACTTTCACACCGATAGCAACAGCATATACAATCCCAGCTTTTAGCAATGTTGCTAATTACGATTTAAGAGTGGTAATGCTTGGCACTTCAATTGAGGTTTACCTTGGCGCTACACTTATCGAAACGCTAACAGAGGCTCAAGGTGAAACCTCCCCTCATCACGGTATGTTTACATATAGTGCTAGCGCCACGTATGACAACATGGTCTTTGAAGGTGTAAACGAGACTAGATTTACATTTGATGGCGCTAATAACGCAGCAATACCGATAGATTTTACGACTAGAACAGGTTCGTTTAAATTAAGCTCAAACAAAGCTATAAGTGCAACGTTAGGCACGTACCCTATAGCAATAGCCACATATGAATACGCAGCAAACTGTACAGCGTCAGCAGTGGTAAATGGGGAGGGCGCATCAAGTGGAACTAATGTCACAGGACTCTGCTTACGCTGGATTGATAACGATAACTTTTTAGATGTATCTATCAATAATGCAAATGGCGAATTATTGATGCTAAGGCGTACAGCAGGCGCTTTTGTAGCTATGACACAACAAGGCGGTGGTGATACTTCCTACACAATCCCAGCATACAGTTCATCAACAGATTACACTATAGACGTAATAATGCTTGCAAACATTATCGAGGTTTATATTGATAATGTGCTAGTGCAAACTATTGACGAATCACAAGGGCAAGCCTCACCGCATCACGGATTACTAACCTTCAGTGCAATCAGCAGTATAGACACTTTGATTTTTTCTGGCGCATCTATAACTCCCGCCGACTCAATCACAACAGACCTAGTAAGCTTCCAAGGCTTCCATGCTTCCATAGGCTCAACAAAGTCTTTAACGGTAGCGGGTAATTATGTTTACACGGCAGGCTCGGCAACTATAAGCTACAAGTTAAACGGAGGCGCAGCGGTAGTGGGTGACGCTTCACCCGCAGCAACAACATTCAGCTTTGTAATTCCGTCACTTCCAGTTGGTCAGCACACAATTGAAGTTTATATTACTCAGGATGCGGCAGTTACCCAAACGTTTACAAATATAACTATTGCACCTGCATTTCATGGCATAGGCCAGTCGCTAATGGAGTCAGTGGGAACTAATAACCAAACTTTAGTACCCAACGGCAGCACAACGGCAATACTCTTAGGCTTTGATGATGTATGGAAAGAGTTTGTAGACCCTTGGAGCGACCATACAAATAACGTTGACCCAGTAACAAACAACGCTGTGCCTGTGGGTGGCTCGTGGATGATGCACTTTGCGAATAGCTACCTAGCTGCTAAGAACTCACCAGCGATATTCGTGCCAAATGCTAGAGGCTCAATGAGTTCGGATAAGTGGCTAAAAACCAGTACATTTACTGATGGTGGCGCTTTAAATCTTTATCAAGCATTGGCAAGGCGCATAGCGCTTACGGGTGGTGTTGAATACGTTTTATGGGAAGGTAACGAATCTGACATTATAGAGTCTAGGTCTGTCACTGCTACCAAAGCGAATATGAACCAAATCATAAATGATATATTCACTGACTTTGGTGTTAAAACTTGGATAGTCCCAATGCACACTTACAAGTCTGGTGTGTACGACGGTGATGGTGTTACCTATGGGCAAATTCCACACAGAGCGATGCAGGTAGAGCTAGCAGCGGAGAATGCAAATTGCGAAATAGTTCAACCGCTTTCTGATTTGGATGTTTTAGTTGGCGCAGCAGATGACACAGGAGACAATGACGGTGTTCATTTCTTTACTGACGGAGTTTTAACCACAGTCGGACAACGAGTTTATGAATCAATGTTCGCTATAACAAACACCGCGCCAGTCGCTAACGCAGGAGTAGACCAAGCAAATATCGTTGCGGGTGCTACAGTTACATTAGATGGCACAGGCTCAAATGATGCTGATAGTGACCCGCTTACGTATTTGTGGACACCACCTGCGGGGATTACACTTTCAAGTAATACGGCTGCTCAACCAACTTTCACAGCCCCAACGTCTAACGCTGACCAAACTTTGACATTTAGTTTAGTTGTTAATGACGGTACAGAGGATAGTATACCTGACACTGTTGATAAAATAGTGCTTGCTGAAATCACATCTCCACCAACAACAGTAGACATACCTACTGCTACGTTGGCAGAGATTTCGGATAGTACGAGTAGTGTAAACCAAGTTGGTGGAAGTAATGGTAGACCAGAAGCCAGTAAAGCATGGACAGTGCGTATAACAGACCATGCAGACGATGATGGAGCAGAAGCTGGTGCAGACACAGACAAGATGGCTATCTTTAGCTCTAAAGCACACGGTCACCCTTGGGTTAAAGAACACGGCTTAAAGCATAGAGTATCTGACGGTGACGCAGCATTAACTGATGCAACCGTAATCTTTCCAGACTTCGACTACAGTACATTTGAATAAGGACTACTGATGAGCGGTTTATATGGTTTAACCAGAGCCGCCTTTTAGGTGGTGACATAACATGGGACACAACGATATTCGTTGTGTCCCTGTTGACACAAACGACTACACAGTAAACATAGATGTTTACGAGTTCTTAGCTAAAGTCAAATATACTTAATAAGGAGGCACTATGAGTAATATGACACCAGAACAGTTACAGCACTTAATATGGGGAAAACCCATAGTGCCTAACTTACCAACATTCGAACGACACATACTAAACAGATATGGCAAGAACATATCACATAAGAACGAAGCTACAGTAGCTAGAAACACACGAGAGTTAAACAAACTGTTAAACGGGTATGGTAAGCAACCAACTAAGGTAACCAACCCGATATACAACAAGTTACTCAACTCAGCATGTGATGACCGTATACGTGGTATCATAAGATTATTCCATGAGGACTCTTCTCACAAGGGCCAGAGGGTCCTACAGAGCGTTGTTAGCACTATCCTAACCGATTACCCTACTATTAACTGGAAACTCATCCAGATGGACTACGGTTACTCTGAGAGGCACTCCAAACGTTATGTAGCCATACTCCAAACAGTACTATCAACCATCGGACACTTCTATTTGGATAAAAAACCCTCCGATTCATGGGAAATTACATAAAAATACCCAAAATAAAATCTATATTAATCAATAACATAATCGTGCCCCTATAATAGAAGGGCTTCAAGTTTGACCAGTCGGACGCGAGGCTCCGAGAGTATAGTAGAAGGGAGAACTCGCTACCCGTTAGCACATATTTACTATTTTGAAAAATTAGATTGTTATACAAGGTGGCACTCCGTCCGTTATTCAAATGTCAATGTCCCCCATACCCCTATTCACTCAGTCGCTAGCGCTCCTTCGCTCACTCTCGGACTCCGCTTCGCTACGTGTGTGGTCTTGTTTGTGTAAGTTATGGCTAGTCGTTGGGATTGGTTGGGCTTACAGGTTGATATGTCTCTTTTGCTAATGTATGCAATGAGTAGCTATCAACACACATATTGGAGTACACACTCATGGCACTATACACACCTATTAGTTTAGAAGAGTTTACGGTATCTGAAATGGATAAATTTGGTTGTATCATCTACGGTATCGAAACACGTTGGGTAGCACAACCAGTACAAGAAGTAGTTGATGTACTTGACGACTTCTGGTTTGATGATATCCCGTTCTAAGCTAACATTAACCAACCAGTGACAATCCTGTTGCTGGTTCATTTAACATCTAGGAGTCTATTATGACTAATCAAGTAATGTATCGTGTATCTAACGAACTAAGAACAACATCTCCTTCCACTACTACAGAAGGTTGGAAGAACATCTTAGCAGTACATGAACAATGTGGTTGTTTCTATTACTTTAGTAGTATTGATAATGCTTGTCTTGCTGCTAAAAACTTTGGTACTGGTATAGATGTTATGCCAATGTGTCTTAATACTACCAAATCAGATGGTTGGTACGAGTAGTAATAAACAACCAGTGACAATCCTGTTGCTGGTTCATTTAAGGAGAGTAAGTAATGAGAAATGCTTGGACAGAACAACTAGGTAGACAACTAACAGTTGCTTGGATAAATAGTGATATGACAGTACAAGAGTTCATACGGTACTGTGATGAAAATCGTGAAGCAGTATTAAGTACAACTGAGGATACAATGCACATAGTAATAAACGCAACGGTAGTTACTTGTTACTTCACAGCAAAAAGATGGTGGTGTAAAGCATAATGACACAGTACACACGGACACATCAACACATAACAACAGTTCAGTTCATTAACAAGTTACTTATCTACATCTTTGGTATATGTGGTATCTTGTTAGACTCATCTGTTTGTTATATCATCTCACTCACTGTTTGGATATGGTTCATACCTTGTGTTAACTGTGAGTGGAAACTAATTGAGTTATTTAATAAATACATTGGGAGTAAGTAATGAAAGAGTTATCAGGTAATCTAATCACACTAACAAGTCCAGTAATGCTGTGGCATGAACAACTAGATACAATCGAGCAATACATCAAACGTATTGAGGGTGCTAACTTCAACCTTGTACAATCTGAGGCGTGTGGTTGGTATACTTCACTCACAGTATTTGGTGAACCTGATAAGTCAGTCGTGACTAGGGATTACCTTGATAAGGCTGATGCAATTGGATACATGTACCAACATCTATTAACCAACTACTAGGGAGTAAGTGATGATTAAACTAATTAATCTAATCAAACGTTGGTTCAATGAGTCAGAAGTACAGACAATTGAATCGTATGACTATTTATACAACAGTGGTGGACGCAACCACTAGGTTGTTTCCGTTGCGCTTCGCTTAATAAACACTATGAACTCTTAGGGTTCAAAACTTTAATTGATTAAAAGGTAATTCCAAATGAATGTTTTAACTTCTGTACAAAAAGCTCTTAACACTCCGTCTAACATCAACACTGAGGTTCAAGCACAACTCGAAGCAGCACGTGACCAAATTGGTACGTATCAAGCTGCACAGGCATTAACTAACCGTTTTATCACTCTTGTACCACGTTTGGTAAAAGAGAAAGAAGTGTACGTATCATTCACTGGTGAGCGTGGTGACAAGCTAGAAGTAGCTAAAGACCTAAACGACATCATGTGGTTGATTACATTACAATCAACCTTAGAGAGCGGTACAGCTACAACAAGTGGCCTAGTATCACTAATTAAACAGTGGGCGCAGAATGAGATGAAAGTATCTTGGTCTGATGATAGCCTTGTTCCAATCTGTAAGAGATTCGTCAATGAGATGGTGAATCAAGGTATTCTAGCGTTTAAACTAAAAGCGCGTGAAATTGCTGGACAAATACGTAAAGTACACGTATTAACAGAAAGCATGGAAACTGAAATACAAGACACCGTTGACGTATTGCGTGAAGCTGCATCAATGAAATGTATACCACTACGAAATCAACCAACTGACTGGACTGATGCAAACAATGGTATAGGTGAAGGTGCTCGTATTAAACTAATCCGTGGTGGTAATCAACAGACAATAGCACAACCAGTGCTGGACGCTGTTAATAAACTACAAGCTGTTAAATTCACAGTAGCACAGAGTATGTTAGATGCTGCACGTTTAATGCTCGACAATCAAGCGGAGTATGACGTAACTGTAGAAGACTTACGTGTGTATCAAGAAATACGTAAGTACGCTAAGGGTGGCGTACACTTCCCTGTAACAATGGACAAGCGTGGTCGTATGTATTACCGTGGTGGTTTAATCACTCCACAAGGTACAGACTTCTGTAAAGCTGCTTTCCAATTCGCTGAATCTAAACCACTTGGTGAGCGTGGGTTCGAAGCAATAGCAATCCATACTGCTAATGTATGTGGTATGGATAAAGTATCAATCAATGACCGTATAGAGTGGGTACAATCAAATATTAACTCTGGTACGTTCCAAGCAATCAACGACTTTGAAGATGTTATCCAAGCATTTCCTAAAGCTGACACATTCCAAGCTACTGTGGCTATCTTAGAAATCAATCGCATTATCGCGCTTGGTATAAACGCAGCCGAAGTAGAATCAAACTTGGTATGTCATCAAGATGGTACGTGTAATGGACTACAACACATGGCTGCAATCACTGGTAGTAGAACTACCGCTGAGTCAGTAAACTGTGTTGCTTCAACTGCTGACGATGTTCCGAGTGATATCTACGGTATCATAGCACAAGCTGCTGCTGAAATGGCAACAGGCGAAGCATTAAAACTGTTACAGAAGTATGGTCGAAGTATGGCTAAGAACCCTGTAATGATTGTAGGTTATGGTGCAGGTGAAGATACTGTTAAGCAAAATACAGTTAGCTTCCTGAAAAAGCATGGCGAAGATACAACACTTGGTGATGAAATCGGTGAGTTATACATGGCTGCAATTGCTGATAAAGCCGCTGCTGTAAAATCATTCACATCTGCTATAACAAGTAGAATGGAAGATGCAATAAATACGGGGTTGGTAACTACCGAGTGGGTAACTGCTGATGGTTTCGTAGCGTCAATAACATACACCGATATTGAAGAACATCGTGTACGTGCTGGTAACTGGAACTGTATAAAACAACATTCCACCAGCCAACTGAACACCGTTAAAACACGTGGTGCTATGGCACCTAATCTAATTCATAGTGTTGATGCAACCCATTTAAGAATGGTTATCAACGCTTGTGACTTCGACCTAGTAACTGTACATGATTCAATTGGTTCACATGCTTGTGACTTCTTTGAAACAGCTACAGCAATACGTGAACAGTTCGTCGAAGTACACAAATACGACATAGTATCTGATTTAACTGAGTCTATGGGTGTTGAACCTATTAATTTCATAGCTAAGCGTCGAGCAAATAGCTATGATGCAAGTGAAGCACTACAATCTACATACATCTTTTCGTAAACCAATTACGGTCCCCTCGTTGTGATGGGACCATTTATGGAGGCGTTACAAATGAACAAACACATTGAATTAGTTAAGAAGTGGTTAGATAAACCTGAATCAGTCAGCTTGAAAGAATTAAAAGCTAATAAAGACGCTGCTTGGGCTGCTTGGGCTGCTGAGGCTACTGCTGCTGAGGATGCTGCTTATTGGGCTGCTGAGGTTGCTACTGCTGTTGGGGCTGCTATGGCTATTTATTGGAGAAACCAAGCAATCAAATACGTTAAACAATACGAGGAATTAACCCAATGAACAAACACATTGAATTAGTTAAGAAGTGGTTAGCTGACCCAGAATCAGTTAGCTTAGGAGAACTAAAAGCTAATAAAGAAGCTGCTTGGGCTGCTGCTTGGGCTGCTTATAGGGGTGGTGTTAAGGCTAATAAGGCTGCTTATTGGGCTGTTAGAGCTGCTAAGGCTGCTGAGGATGCTACTTATTGGGATGCTATGGCTATTTATTGGAGAAACCAAGCAATCAAGTACATTGAAAAATACGAGGAATTAACCAAATGAACAAACATATTGAATTAGTTAAGAAGTGGTTAGCTGACCCAGAATCAGTTAGCTTAGGAGAATTAAAAGCTAATAAAGCCGCTGCTTGGGCTGATTGGGATGTTGTTTATGGGTCTGATTGGCCTGTTGAGGCTGATGCTAAGGCTACTATTTATTGGGATGCTAGGGCTGTTGAGGCTGTTGTTTATTGGGCTGCTAAGGCTGCTTATTGGGCTGCTGATGCTGTTGATGCTGCTGCTATGGCTGTTTATTGGAGAAACCAAGCAATCAAGTACATTAAAGAATACGAGGAACTAACCAAATGAATGACAAAGAAATACTTAAAAACAAGCCTGAAGGGGCATCAAACGTTAGTGATAATGGTGTTTACTACTACTCGGTTGATGGCATTCCAATGAATTACTGGACTCGTGGTGAGGAGTGGGTAGAAAGCGGAGGGATACACCACTTAACGCGCTCAATAGCCGACATTGAAGAAAGAGAATCACTACGGGCGCAACTGGCAAGGGCTAAAGCCGATGGGGTTAGGGAGTTTGGGAAATGGTATGTAGATACTAATGATAGGTCGGTATTTGATGTGGCTATAAATGACTTGGCTGATTTGTACGCCGACTCACTCAGTAAGGGGAAAGACTGTGAGAGAGATTAAGTTTAGAGCTTGGAATCATGCTCATGCTGAAATGGTTAATTTCGATAATGACAAGCTTTGCAATGATGAGTATCAGCGCCAGCACCTAGCTAGATTAATGGCTGGCAATTACGGCGATGTACTAATGCAATATACCGGAGTTAAGGATGAGGACGGCATTGAAATTTATGAAGGTCACATTATTGAGGAGTCGAGACTTTTATCTGATGGAGTCAGAAAAACTAATTTAGAGGTCAAGTATAAATCACCCTCCTTCTGTGTTGGTGACTTGGAACTTTCAAACTTCATGGGTATTACACGCAAGGTAATCGGCAACATATACGAGAACCCCGAACTACTTGAATCAAACCCAGCCTATAGAGGTGATGATAATGAATAAGCCACAGTTTACGCCAGCACCTTGGGAAGTTGGCACCGAAGGAAACGGATGCGTTAACAGAAACAACTAAAGGGAAGGTATGACACCTGAACAAGGTATCCTAACTAAATTAACAAAGGAGCAAGGTGATGGCAAAATACAAAGAAGGTGACAAAGTTGTTATCCTCAGAGGAAAATACGCAGGGGAGATTGGCGTGTTTTACTGCTTTATAAATAAGCACCACCTATCCGATGAACGGCGGCTACAAGTATCTGTACAAAGTGGTATGGGATGGAAAACGTTATTACTAAATGAGACAGGCGTTAAAACGATTGTGTGAGAAGGCTGGTGTAGCATATAAAACAGTGTGGCACAGAGTGCAACGACAAGGTATGTTCCGCAATAGCAAAGGCAAGAGGTGAATGAGAAATGACCTATTACGTAGTTGGAATAGCCAACACTAGAAACGAGTTTTACCCAAGAGGCGTAACAAGGAGCCGAGCAAAAGCTGAAAAGTTCAGTGACAAGTTAGAATCCGAAACGTTTGAAGCCAGTAAAACATGGATAGAAATACTAGAAGTTAAAGGGATATAAAGGAGGAAACCAAGCAATCAAATACATTAAAGAATATGAGGAATTAACCAAATGAAACTATCTAAAATTGGCGTGATAAAAGCAGTATCTGCTGCTGTATCACAAAAACCATTTATCGACCACGCATCATTCGAAGAAACGTACCACAGAACACCTGATGGAGTATCAGCGAATGAAACAAACACATGGCGCACACGTGCCAACAACAAACCTTTAACTATTAAACGTAACTAAGGAACTATCATGGATTTAACATTATTAGCCGAGTTAGCAGAATATGCTACAGGTACACAAGCACGTAACAAACCGTTACACGAGATGTCAGTAAAAGAAGCTGTAAAACACGTGAAAATTGTGGATAGCTATAAAACACCTAAAGCAAACGGTGAACAAGCGCTCACATTACAGTTTGGTCGTCGTAAACTACCACTAGATGCAATCAAAGATGGCGCAACTAAACTAGTTGTACCAGCGGGTGCTGTAAAGTACACAACTACTGTACTACAAGACGCAATCAAAGCAGGTGCATTTAACAATGTCATCATTGAGGCTCAACAAGCTATGTTGGACCAAAAGAATAAAGCCAAACAACAAACAGTTGTAACAACAGAAGAGAAAGAAGTTATTGCAGACGAGTACGTCGAAGAAACTGACGTGCCAAATGTAGATGGCCTAGACTTAGGGAGTATCTAATGTATAAATTAATTCAGAAAGGTAAAACTATCTTCCAATCAGAAAAGAAGATTGATGCAATATTTGAACACCAACAGTTTCGTAGACGTGATGGTGTAAGGCTAGTATATGTCAACACACCATAAAATATGGACTGGTCTAATTGAAAGACTTGATAGTTACAGTCTTGGTACAGTTAAACTATCAGAACAGGAGATTGATACTATCCTAGCAATCGACACACGATTAAAACACATCGAGTGTAAGCTAGAAGAGTTGCTCGATTTGGTAGCACCATATGTTTAAAAAGGACAACATTATTAACGAAACCGATGTAGGGAACTTTATACAAGAACTTCACGACTCTACAACACAACCTTTGGATGATATAGAAAATGAATCATACACATTGGTTAGAAGTAGCGAAGAACCTACCTCTAGGTCACAAGACCAGAGTTGATTGTAACAAGTGTGGTGTTGGTACAAATACCAATGCTATGCTTGTAAGTCATGGTAACAAAGCCTATTCAGGTTTCTGCTTCGCTTGTGATAACAAACCGTACCAAATGAAAGGTATACAAACACTTGAAGAATTAGCAGAAATTAGGAGATTAAACAATGAGCCATTATGCAGAGGAAGAGGAAGCACTCTTGAACTACCGGAGGACTTTACAAACGATATCCCAGTGGAAGGTAGACTGTGGCTTTACAGCAACGGTATTACAGAGAAACTTAAAAAGCTCTATAACATTGGATATTCAAAACGCCTACAGCGCGTTGTCTTGCCTGTATACGATACCAATGCTATGCTTATCTGGTATCAATGTAGGGCACTTCTCAAGGGGCAGCGACCCAAGTATTTACAACCCTCTTTGGACAAGTCTAGAGTGGTGTTCGAATCCAAACATAGAGAAACTAGCAAGAATACAGCGGAAGTTGTTATCGTTGAAGACATTATGTCAGCAATTCGGGTGGGAGAATGGGTACGAGCCTCTTCATTCCTCGGAACAAAAGCAACTCAAGCGCAGATTAATAGGGTTGCAAGATTCGATAAAGTCACAATATGGTATGACAACGATAAAGCGGGGAAAAACGGAAGTAGAACTATTAAACAAGCTCTGTCTATGGTCACAAAAGTTAGAGAAATACATACAGAGCTAGACCCTAAAGCATATTCTAAACAACAGATAGAGGAAATATTAAAATGATTGCACCACATGTAAACAATGAATTAAAATTAGTAATAAATGGTAATAAACCACTAGGAAGTGTACCAATGGGTAGTGTAAGTGCGGGTATTGTGTATGCAAATGACTCATTTAAAACATTCATCAAAGAAACTACTATTTACTTCGCACTGACTGAGGCACCAATAAACGCCTATAAGTTCTTGAATAGCTCTGCTGCTGCACTAGTAGTACATAGTCGTCAAGAACACCAACGATTAACAGGCAGACTGTTCGGATACACAGAAGGACAAATTGATGCGTTTATTGAAGCAAACATTGGGTGTCGTTGTAGAGATTGTGTGGGAGTAAATAATTATGATAACTAGAAAAGAATACATGGAAAATAGTAGTGTGTCACACCAACAGTACTACGAACAATTTGTTACAGACCAGACTAAAATTTGGGTAATAAATAACATTGGGTTAAGGAAGTTAAAAAACTCCAAAGACGATAGCTTTAACGACTTAGGATACAGACATACGTATTCACACGCTCTAAAAACTAGTACTCGGATTTGGGACAACGCGCCAGTAAATGTAGACAAAATGCGCGAGTGTGGTGACTGTGTTACTTATCCTTCACTTTGTTCTCGAACATGTGTAGCAAAACAGGCCGCAAGAATACTACTACATTCATATATAGAAGAGAATTAAGGGAGTTAAAATAGGTATGTTGAAGCTTAGATTAGAAACAGAAGAGATACTAAGCGCGTGGTGTGCTCACTACGTGCCAGTAATTGTACCACTAGACAAATACAACCCATCATTCGAAGAACTAAAAGAACAACGTGAAGCTGGTGAGTGTTATGTATTCGCACACGGTAGTAGCAACACTATATTCAATAGAGTGCAAAGTAAACTTTGCTACCGAGCATGGCACGACACGATGCACCTATGGCATGACATTGATTTTAGTGAAGATGGTGAGGCTGCTGTAGCAATAGCACAAGAAACCTACGCACGAGACGTTATGGGTATCTGTGAGCGTGACGCAAGACTACTGCGCCTAGACATTGAACTACACATAAAACACTATTACATTCACAAAACACATCCAGAATATCAGACAGATATGATAGTTGACTATCTACTGTGTGGTGATGATGCACTAGAAAAGAATTACGGGATTTAAAATGGCTTCAATTGACTTAGCACTACTAAGAGTTATCAAGTATCGTGAACAATACCAGAAGGTTGAGCGATACATACCAGAGGGTGCAATTAACAAACGCACTAAACTAGTGGCTAAAGATATTGGTCGCTACTTCGAAGACAACGACGACGAAGCAGTTCTAAACTTCCACTCATTCCGCTCGTTGTTCTTCACATCATACCACCGTAAGCTCAATGAGGCTGACACAGAGTTCTACAATACAGTGTTAACTAAAATGGAAGCTGATGTACCAGACGGTATAAAGAATAGTCTAATCAACCAACTACTAGAATTAGAGTTCGCAACAGACCTTGGTAATGTGGTTGACGATTACCATAACGGTGAAGAGATTGACATCGTAGACGAAGTAAGTCACCTAACAAAGAAACTTGACCAACAAATGGTTCGAGCTAATGCGTTTGAATATGCTGACCTAGACGATAGTTCAGTAGAAGAAAACGACGATGTTGGACTACTATGGTGCTTACCAGAACTCAACGAACGCTACAGACGCATTCAGGCGGGTGACCAGACGATTATAGCTGCAAGACCTGGCCTTGGTAAGACTACGTTCCTAACGTGTAACAACGTGGCTATGGTTGCCGATATGAAGGACACTGACATCATAGTATGGTTCAACAACGAATCAAGACGACAACGTATTATGAAACGTCAGATGCAATCAGCGCTTAAAATGACAAACGCTGAATTAGGTGAGCTCAATAAACAGGGTAACCTACACAAAGAATATTTAAAAGTAATGGGTAGAAAAGACCGTGTACGTGTATATGACATACATGGTAAAAACAACCTGTTCCTTGGTGACATCTTAGAAAGTATCGTTAAAGAAGGTCTAACCATCGGAGCTATAATCATTGATATGTTGGATAACGTAAAGTTCCCAACTAGACGTGAGCTACGAGAAGACCAACGACTAGAAGAGATGTACAAATGGTTCCGTGAATTAGGTGTTGAATACAACTGTCCTACGTTCCCAACGAGCCAAGTAAGTAACGAAGGTGCTGGAATGTTATACCCATTACAAGGGATGTTGAAAGATTCCAAAACAGGTAAACAGGGCGCATGTGACAACATACTCATGATTGGTTGGGACGACGATACAACAAACCCAAACAACCGTGGTATCAGTATGCCAAAAACCAAAACGCTACGAGCAGGTCAACAACCTCTAGTAGCTGATTACATATTAGACGGTGATAGAGGTATTTATAAATGAGACATATATGGAGAAACGTAAGAAAATACGTAATAGTAGTATGTACAGTATCAATATTAATGATATTAGGGAAACAGGCCGAAGCCAAACAAATAACCGTACATAACATTACAGAGTCAACTACATTTTGTACACTGTTAGAAGATGGTGACACAGTAGTATTACGTAGTAATGGCGGTTCTGTTACAGCCGCATGGGAAATGGTAGATTGTATTAGAAGTAAATACGTAAGTATACGTGTAGAAAGAGCTTACAGTGCCGCCACATTCCTAGCTCTAGCTGGAAGAGAAGTTTGTCTAACAAGTTATGCTAGATTAGGTTTCCACTCAGCATACGCGATAAATCTGCTAACAGGAAATACGGTTAATCTATCTGTAAAAAAATTACGTTCACTATCTCGAATAGTCTATTATAGGATGTTGGACCAAGGTTACTCAAAACAGACTACACTGTATGTAATAGGGTTAACATTTATGACACCCTCAGAAAATATTAGTGTACTTAGATTTGATGAAATTAAAGAAATACTGGACCACAGGTTCACAGGTAAGTGTAATGAACAAAATTAAAACAGTATTCACACTATTAGCAGTAGTACACATTGTGTGGTGGACAATTATAGATAATGCAAAAGCACTTATATTTTGCTTAAAAGTATCAGTAATATATAGCATGTTGTTACTACTAATTCTATTGCTAGTTACGAGGTTTTTATGAAGCCACAAACAGAAAATAACGGTGGCTCGTCGAGCTACTACGAACTAGTAGTGGATGGACACAAAATAGAAACACATCATATTATATTTGATGTGTTTGGTAATGACTTCGAC
The DNA here is from genome assembly GCA_032355325.1 of Clypeosectus delectus. Lineage (NCBI taxonomy): Eukaryota > Metazoa > Mollusca > Gastropoda > Lepetellida > Lepetodrilidae > Clypeosectus > Clypeosectus delectus. The sequence continues at coordinate 43,333 of JAULBO010164399.1, forward strand.
TTCGGTAACATGTTTAAAGCACTTGTGCGAATACATGGTAAGACGCAAGGAGGAGGTAAAGAGGGTACGACTATAGAGTACGACTTAAACAAAATTATATACACTTGTGAAAAATTAAAGGAAAGGAATGTCAAAACTACGTAAGTTGTTCACGAACGAGGAAATCTTAGCTGCAATCAACAGCACCAAAAGTGACGGTGCTGCTGGACGCAAATTAGGTAAACTTGGGCGTGGACATATATCAAAGCAGTTGTTACGTTATTGGCGACGACAGCTAACAGAAGTAACAAAACGCAACGGGGAACCGTACCAAGGTACAACCGTATTGGACCGAAAGATTAGAAACGAGGAAATCACTTTACGTACACCAAAACGTAGTGACGACCTTAGAACAGACGTTGTTAAACAAGACAATAGTCGTATCCTAATCATTCCAGACCAACACGCACCGTACCACCACAAAGACGCAATCGAGTTCTTAATTGCGGTGGCAGCTAAACTACGCCCTACACGAGTAGTCAACTTAGGTGACGAGACTGACGGACACGCTCTGTCAATGCACGACTCTGACCCATCGTTAGATTCCGCAGGAGTAGAACTAGCTAAAGCAAGAGAATTTATTGGGGCGCTCGAAAGAGTATTCCCAGTAATGGATGTATGTCATTCAAACCACGGTAGCTTGGTTTATAGACGCGCATTCAAATCTGGTATACCAGCAGAGTATATCAAGTCATACAGAGAAATCCTGTTTCCTGATGGCAAGGGCCAAGGTTGGGACTGGCGAGAGAAACATCGTATAACATTACCGAACGGTGAAGATGTAATTTTCCAGCACCAATCATCTGGTGACACACTGAACAATGCAGCACATGAACGTGCTAGTATCGTTGAAGGGCACGAACACGGTAAGTTTGAAATACAATACCGTAGTTCAACAACTGCTCTGTATTGGTCACTAATCTCAGGGTGCTTAATCGACCCCAAAGCCTTGGCCTTTGCTTATGGTAAACTATTTCCAAAGAAACCTTTATTAGGTTGCTCGGCTATAATTGATTCTATACCAAGGTTAATACCTATGGAACTAGACAATCATAGTAGATGGACTGGTAACATTAGTGGGCTATAGTGGAAAAAGTTGAAGTAGGCTACACAGTAACACGTAACGGAATTACAATTACAAAACCTGACTGGATGTCAGATAATTATTGGTTTACATATGAGGCTCCCAGAGTTGGGAAATTTTACGGAAGTAAAACTGAAGACCTATATGGCAGTGACCAAGTACAACCCTCTAGCGGTACGGATGAACGAGGTGAGGGTTGTGACGGTGGAGCATGCTCCATCTAAATTAATATGCACTTGAAAAAGTGCGTATTCACATGATGATTGTGGAGGGAGCAGACGGGCTTTGAAGCTTTGCAAATCCCCTTGATAGGTTTGAGTCCGACAGTCATCAGTTGGATGCGTTAGGGTTGCACATTTGCGGCCGCGCACTATTAATTAATATAGGTGATTAAAGAAATGAAAACAATCGTACACGTAAACCAACATGTAATTAAAGCTAATCGTAAGAATGGTACACAAGAGCCTGTACTTACGTGTAAGACATATAAAACAAATGAGTATACCAACACAGCAGTCATCATGAAAGATGGCGAAGAAGTCGGTAGATTCGTATATAGACCAGATAAACCATTATCATGTGGCGCACACGTCTGGTTTGAGACAGATAACGAAGTAGTAGGGATAGTATAATGAACATTTTTACCTATGACCTCGAAGTCCAGAACCACAGATACAATAAACGAGTAGCGGGACCGTTCTGTCCTGACAACTACGTAGTGCAGATAGGTTGGAAACTTAACAACGGTAAACCACAGGAACAGTACTACACAGAATTCCATCGTGATAACGTCTTACCAGTCGATGTGATAAACAAATTACAGAAAGGTGACATTATCAATGGGTTCAATATCAAGTTTGATTTGTTATGGGTATGGCGTGAGCCGTGTCTAGTGGCAGCATTCAAACGTGGTGTACGAATCTATGACGGGCAATATGCCGAGTACTTACTTGGTGGTATGACACAAGACGTGCAGATGATTTCTATGAACCAGACCGCAGAACAATATGGCGGTGGTTGTAAGATTGACGCTGTAAAAGAGATGTGGGAGAACGGGGCGCTCACAAGTGAGATACCTCGTGGCCTACTAACGGACTACCTCATTGGTGACGGTGAGAGTATCGTAGGGGACGTAGAAAACACATACAAGATTATGATTGGGCAAGTAAAGCGTATGACCGCTGAACAACCTAAAGAATTCAAGAAAATGATTAACTTTCGATTTGACGGTCTACTAGCTACAACCGAAATGGAATACAACGGAATGTACGTTGACCAACAAGTTGCAGAAGACGGACGTAAGTTGCTTGCAGCTAACCTACAGGTAGCTACCAAAGAATTGGAAGAGTTCATACCAGAACTACCAGAAGAGTTAACATTCAGTTGGGGAAGTCCCCAACAGAAATCTTGTTTAATATTTGGTGGTACTGTTAAATATGGTAAGTGGACTGTAACACCCGATGAAAATGGAAACACAGTATACGTGCAGCAAACGGTTAAACAACCTTTGTTCACAGTAAACGGTGAGACCCAACCAATACCATTAGACAACTGTATCCTAGCTGGTGGCCTGTATGTATTATTAACAGACAAGTCAACCGAAAATAGCTTTGAGCACAAGGGTAATTGGTACATAGTACAAGATACCTATAAATCTGGTAAAAACAAAGGTTTAGGGAAATTTAAAAATGTTAAACAAGACGATAAAGAAAAGCCAAAAGGTTCTATTAAGGACCATTATTTTACTTTTAGTGGTTATACTGCCCCTAATCCACGTTGGGCAGGGAAAGCTACAGACGCAAAGGGTGGGCCACTTTATTCAACTAACGCAGAGACAATTACCGCGCTATCGACTAGAGGTATTCCATTCACTGATACGCTCGCTAAGTTCACAAAGTACCAAAAGGACCTAAGCACATATTATTGGGTAGAGGACGACAAGGGTAGTCGTAAAGGTATGTTGACCCTAGTTGGTGACGATAACGTTATACACCACGCACTGAATCACACAAGTACGGTAACAGGGCGTATGTCCAGTTCTAATCCAAACTTACAGAACATACCGCGTGGTGATACATCGAACGTTAAAAAGATGTTCACGTCACGTTTCGGTGTTAATGGACGTATGGCTGAAATTGACTACTCTCAACTAGAGGTAGTTGTACAGGGCGTACTAACCAAAGATAAACAACTATGCGCAGATTTAAACAACCGTGTAGACTTCCATTGTAAACGCCTAGCGACTAAACTTGGTGAAGACTACGGACACGTACTACACAAATGTAAGGTAGAAAACGATGAATTATACGGAAAGATGCGAACAGGTGCGAAAGCATTTTCATTCCAGAGGGCGTACGGGGCAGGAGTGGCTGCTATCGTCGAGGCTACTGGTATGTCTAAAGCAGAGGTGGAAGCGCTCGTATCCGCAGAAGAAACTCTCTATCCAACAGTTAAGAAGTTTGACCAAGTACTCGAACTCCATATTAACAACAATGCTACAAAATCAGGGGGGCAGATTTTCCACAACGGAATTGCATTCAATCAAAAAGAATCTACGTGGAATTCGCCAACTGGAACAATGTATAAATGGAAACAGGGAATCACACCTGAGTTCATGCACGAAAAGGGCAAGTACACTGGTTTCTCTCCTACTGAAAGAAAGAATTACCCAGTCCAAGGAGAAGGTGGCTTCATAATGCAAACCATGCTAGGTAAAGTATGGAGATATTTCGTAGAAAACGACTACTTCAACGGTGATGTATTATTAGTAAATTCAGTACATGATTGCCTCTTATTAGATGGCAAGGATGATAAACTACTAAAACCTGTACGTGAGAACGTACATAGAATATTAGAAACAGTTCCAGCGGTATTCAATAATGCGTACCCAGAGCTAAAAGTAAGTGTACCTTTCCCTGTAGAAACAGAGGTTGGACACGATTTATTTAACATGACGGTAGAACATCTACCAAAGGAAAACACAGAATGTCATTAGACTTAAATGCAATTAGCCAAGCGGCTGTAGAATCAGAAAACATATCAGTAGATAGTTCAAGTAATTTTACTTTGCCTATCCCACTTGCAGGAACAACGTTAGGCCGTATACGTGAATACGTAGAGCTAGGCCTATTTGAACCAGATGAAAAAGGACAGACACTAGGTTATGGTCGTGCACAGAAAGGTTACTTAATCATTGAACTATTACACAAGCGTCACCAATATGAAGTGGGTGATAAGAAAGTACCGCACGAAGTTAAAGTATTCTTCAATAAAGGTGTTAAAGCGACCTCTAACTATAAGAAACTGTTCAAAGCACTTAATGCTGCCACAGGCGGTACAGCTAAGACTTTTGTAGATTTAATCAACAAGCCGTTCAAGGCTAAAGTAGTACTAAAAGAAGTTGGTACGGGTGAAAGTAAGAAAACTTATGCTAACCTAGAAAATTATGATACACCAGAGCGTGAGAATGATGACGGTGAAATGGTCCCAGTACAAGTACCTGAACTTAACGGTAAGATTCGTTTATTCCTATGGGAAAATACCACCGTGTCGGACGATATGGTCAAGGCAATGTGGGACACGATTTACCAAGAAGGTACATACGTCAAAAATGCTGGTAAAGAGAATGAGTCAGAAGAGTCATTAAACTTTGACCAAAACCGTATCATGACCAACATACAGTGGGAAGGTTCACGTACACAACAGCTTGTAGCTGATGATGGTATCGACCTAGATGATGCACCAGAAGTACCAGAAGAGTCTGATGCTTCTAACGATGAAGAAGTGGACTTTTAATTATGAGCTTAGACTTGGCAGCAATAAGTGATGCGGCTGCCGAGTCTGCACCAATGGAGAATGCGTTTGTTAAAGGACGTGTTCTTCAATACGATGCAGACTTCGGTTGCTATGAGTGCGCGTGGTTAGAAGAATCTATTGCAAATAACATAGAGACCCTACAAAAACATATCGAAGTAAAACGTAAAATGGCTGGTGCCGAGCTCGTTAATGTACACATAACATTAGGTATGAAAGGTGGACGTGACCAGATGGCTACAGTCAAACCTTATCAAGAACAGCGAGCAGGTAAAAACTTAGAAATTAAAGAACGAGTAGCAATACTCCGTAACTTCTTAGCTAATTACTCCAACGATATTACAACACCTATAGTAAACAGACTACAAGAAGCAGACGACTCATTAACACAGATGCAAGTTGCAAGCATACAAAAGCACAGTAGCTTTCAATACTCTGTAATTATGTCTGGTGATAAGGACTTGTGGATGTCAGAAGGACTACACTGTGACCAGAAAACTGGTAGAATGTATGAAGTAGCTGGATACGGTAAAACAGAGTATCGTGACGTGGGTAACAAGCACCCTAAATTAGTAGGTGAGGGTACTAGCTGGTTCTGGCATCAAATGCTCCACGGTGATACAGCAGACAATATCGTAGGATTACCTATGTTATCTGGTAGACTGTTAAATAAGTATTTACCAACCAAGAAATATAACGCTAAACGTAAGCCAGCGTCATGTGGTGAGGCTAAATCAACAGCCATACTGAATGGTGTGACTAACGACAGAGAAGCCTGTAACAGAGTGTTTGAGGCGTATAAAGACCACTGGCCCAATGCTACAGAAATGTTAGTTGAACAAGCATTCTTATTATGGATGCGTAGAACCTCTAATATTGGTGACTGTATAGAGTTTCTGAATGAGTCAGGTCTAATATGTGATTTCAGCCCAGCACAGAAAGAACGTCTACAAGAGTTTAAACGGTTAGCTAAAATCCAAATACAAGCGAGTGAAGAATGAAATTTATTGTAGCAGTAAACGAATCAGAAGAGTTACCAGACGGTACTCAAGGGACTGTAACATTCGACCACATTGAGACTAACTCAGTATGTCGTCGTACAAACAGGCGTAAACTACATGCCTACCTCAAGGCACGTGGAGTACCAGCAAAGTATGTTAAACGAACCATGAAAGAATTAGGGTTCGATAACGCAGCTTTGGGTATTACACCAGAAGAACGTAAACAACTGAGTGAAGTAAGAGAGTACAGGAAAACGCTATAATGGCTGTAACCAAACTCAAGACCACTCAGGTAGCAGGAGTACTGGCACAACTAGTGAAGAAGCAGGGTGGTAAATGCGCTATATGCGGTCACCCATTCACACAGAGAGACGTGCCAGTACTCGACCATTGTCATCGTACAGGTTTCATACGTGGTGCCCTACACAATAGTTGTAACGGCATTGAAGGACGTGTGAAGAAATTAGCCCAAAGAGGACACAAAGGTATAACCGCAGAAAAATACGTCATTGGATTAGGTAAATATATTGAGACACACTCTAAACCTAAGTACAATTACATACACCCCAGTCACAAAACTGAGGACGAGAAACGGTTAGAAAGAAACAAAAAAGCTAGATTAGCTAGGGCCAAGAAAAGATGAATA
>JAULBO010164400.1:0-11885 GCA_032355325.1 Clypeosectus delectus
TGAAATGTTATACGTATTTACAACGATTATTCGGGCTTTATCGGAAATTAACTGCAATGGAATCTTACCTATCCTACGGCCGTGAAACGCTATTTGGACGTACACAAGTGATTATATGTATGCTATGTGCATGTAGTTTGCATTTTAAACTCCAATTCGCTCCAAAACGACAACTTTTAATCCGTGATAGTATGCCTTTAAGGCCACTAACAATTGTTGTATTTAATTGTAGAACTAGTTTGATTGTTTCAATACAATAATTTACACACTACTACAACTCAATCCCAGTGAAATAATGCACGTAGTATCGTGTCTAAGAACCAGCGAAGACGAAGCTTATCACGTGTCTACGCCTGTTGTGAGGTCACATGTGTTATCGATCGACCAGTTTTCATGCACTGTCACATACTTTAAGAGACATAATCGCGGAGATTGAATGAACACTATATTGGACATTCAAATGTCCGTGGACCTTAATAAAAGTATCACTCTCATTAAGACACAATTACCAACTCTCGTCATATTCCTCCACCGGCATACTTTCTAGCTGAAATTTAAGCACCCAAAAAATGTTTCAAAATATAAAAAACAAAATAAACAAAATGTCTGCTATGTGTGGGCGTTTGCTAAACTTCACGATCCATCCATATGCGTTCAAAGTCGAAAGATAAGCTGAAACCCTGGCATTCTACAGGGCTTATACAATCGTGCAGGAAGTGCATGCAGCTATAGACTCGAATTGAACTCTGTTACTACGGCCCCACGCCTCCCCCCCACCCCCCCCCCTAACCCCCCCCCCCCCCCCCGTCCGTCTGCAGCCCTCACTTCAGGTAGGTCGACGGTTTATCACGAACTCTGGGTTACTGTGGAATCTGATCAAAGATTGATTCATGGGTGCACATCGTATGTTGCTGTTTTGCTTTCTCCCCCCCCCCCCCAACACACACACACACACACACACACACACACACACTAGTGCGAGGCCATATTTCAAAAGTTAAAACGTTGATAAGATTGTTCTATAAATAAACGTACACATCATGACTTCCTGTTTGACCTTAAGTTGCAATGCATGATGTACTCTAACATGCATGATGTACGCTAGTTCATGCACGATGTACGCTAACATGTAACAGGCGGTCAATGAATCAGTGTGCAATCAGCTTCCTTCTCCACACCCTGGGGATTATACAACCCCAGTGCTGCCATGTGAACATTAGCATAATTATCTCGATTTGAGAAAGATGTCTACGAATTCGTCAGCTGAGAACCAGGTTGTTCTATGTCCATCCACTTCCGTTTTGTGTAAAACGCATTTGAAACTTCAGATGTCTCTATTAAAAAGTGGAGATATAACAACTTGATTTTTCCCAAACAAATATTTACAATTAGAATTTCGATTAGAAACTTTGGGAACATGTAGCTATCTGCAGTGGGAGTGAGGGTTGGGGGGTTGGGAATTTTCTTCTGCTGAATGTCATCCAGTTTATTCGTCTGTTAAAGCGCCACAGCGGACATGGTGAACTGTATGCGACCAGCATCGAACCCGACATACTCGAAGTACGAAGTACCATCTACTGGTTCAATCAAACACAAAATTAGTAATAATACGATATTATTAGTACTTATTAGTATTTTATTTATTTATTTTTTAAAGATATGCATTTATGTAAGTACGTGTTCTACAATGTATCTCCTGGTAATTTAGTTCCGTGTTATTTGGAACAAGATCGATAATACAAACGCTCAATGCACTACTTTAGAATTCGCCGATGTACAATGAAATACAGTCATTTGTTAACATTGTATTTTGTGTGCGTTCATGACTGCGTGTACTAACTGAGAAACACACACATGGTATCGATGGACTCTGGACTTGCGCGTCTGTGACTAAACTTCCCTGTTGCCACTGAGCTGCTACGGTTAGTGTAGTTTATCATTGGAATGATATATCAGGTTTTAAAGACTATGCATTTGGTGTCCGCATTTAAATAAGCAGATTTTAGAATGGACGTAATCGAAAGCAGGATTAATTATTTACTTTGTATGTACGTGTACGTGTATGTGTGCGTGCGCGCGCGTTTGTGTGTGTACATTTGCTTGTATGCGTAATAAGGCATTCTATAGTGTAATATATACCCTCTCTCCCCATCCACCCCCAGCCCCCCACCCCCCTGCACCAATACAAATTAAGTTGTTATTTGACTAATTACTTAATATGAAATAATAATTAGTACATTTGTATTTTGTTGCCAACTGAACATATCATGTCATCAACATGGGACATGGCAGTTACATTTTGCTGTTCACATACCTGTTTCTTTATACTGAACACATTTATACCATTAATAGACTCATACATACAATTTCAATTCTGTTTAATATACATGTCATGTACGTGCATTTCGTATTTCATACACATATAGGTGTACATAATTGGAATACATACGTGTGCACGTATACATTCAACCCAATTTTTATTGTTTTATGACCCACTGAAGTGTGACCCAGCCCTGATAAGCTAGGAGTGGTTGATCCAAATATATTATTGGTACACTGCAGTGTTTATTAGTAACTGATACTACCCCGTGGCAAGGTTCCGGGTCTGTTAGTCTTAGTATTGAAAACATGCAGGTAGGTGGCAATGCCGATCAATTTTGTTACATTTTTTTTAAATTTTAATTTAATTATGCTCTTCTTTTTATTTGCTAAATGTATTTAATATTAACTATAGCATGATCTGAGAAGTAAGGCTTTGATGCATCCACGTCTTCTCCATTACCTAATGCATTACAAACATAGAACACATAATTACATCTATCAGTCATTTGCGGGAGCCCAGTTACAGCTATCGTAGAGGAAAAATCGCTTAGAGCAATGCCAATGGGGGCCTGGACCCCTATTCTCGAATTCTTAGTCAGAAAATGTCTCTATAAAATTGTCATAAGCAGAAACCCAGTTAGGCAAATTCTTAATACTTACGAACTTCTTAGGGCTTAAGAAGTTACGAGAATACGGCCCCACTGGGGCCCTATTCTCGAAACTTCTTAACTTAAGAATTTCTTAAGTCAGAAAAGGTCTCTATAAAATTGTCATGAGCAGAAACCCAGTTAGGCAAATTCTTAGTACTTACGAACTTCTTAGGGCTTAAGAAGTTTCGAGAATAGGGCCCCTGGGGTACGTAATATACTTACATTTTCAGAATAGTTTAATTAGTTGATATGTTGCACTATTCCTAAGTTTGTAAGTACATGTACTATGGAATATGTACTAATATTTTAGCCATGCTGTCAATGACTTAATGTACATGTATGCATGCATGGCATTATATTGAATGCACATCACTAGTAGTTCCGTATCAGTTGCACGCCACCAGTTAACTTGTAGATTATACGTTACCACGAAGAGAATACAAACCACGGATCATAATTTAAAATACATAATTTATAAACAATAATTAATATTAAAGGCTTTACAACATATTTCGTTGTCTAACCTATTTTTACCTGACCGTATGTATACTTGATGTGTCTACACAAGTATATTGGGTAACCAGCTACATTTTCCACACATCGTGACACGCTATTCTGAACTATGTTCAATGATTAGAGTTATCCTCCTTAGATTATTAGACTACATGTACATGCATACAAGATTGCATATACAAACTGATTATTCGGGCTTTACCGGACATTAACTGCAATGGAATATTACCTACACTACAGTCGTGAAACGATATTTGGAGGTACACAAGTATCTATATGTATGCTATGACAACTTAATCTGTGATAGTATGTCTTTAATATGGATAATTTATGCGATGCAAACCTCTATCTCACAAACCGGTGTACTTGTTTCTTATTTCTAAATAATTACCATGAAATAATGTGAAAACCAGTTAGCAGCAATAGCTGGATATGAACATTATTATAATAATGCGAGATTGATTTGGATTTTAGTATTCTATCTGGTGTATTTCACATAAGCATATACGTACATGTATCAATGCCATATAAATCAGCCTCGCTATTGAACTTTCATTGCTCACAATCACGTGGGTGTACAGCACGTACATGTACATGTATATGCTGACGGCCCGTTATCAAGATCGTAAATTACGTGTCTGCCGACCTATCTCCTATTGTCTGTGTCGCGACCATCGATCAGGGATCTTCTCATTTCGATCCTAACATATTCGACGTTTGTATTTGTAAAGGTTTTGTAAACCTTTCATCTGACCCTGTTTAGTTAGCTCTTGGTGTCAGCAAGTATTTTAATATTATTCATTTTGGTATTTGGTGTCAATATTGAGCTTTTTCGGACCGTGTCTTTGAACATCACAGTCATGCTATAGACGTGGGTGAGATATACGCGCATGTAGCAAGGCAACACTGTATATTAACTCTGGAACTTGAACAGAACATATTTACATTGATGTCTGTATCTCTTGTGACTGGTTTGATAATTAATACCTCCTCTCCTAAATACCGGTAGATGGTCATTCATTCATCCACCTCGCCATCCATCCATCGTTCATCAACATCTACCCATCCATCTATCCATCAACCCCACTATCCAACCGTCCATCCCCCAACTATCCAACCACCCCACCCCACCCCACCCCCACCCCCACCAACTATCCACCATATTGTCCTTAGCTAGAGGTCGAACAGTTCGCATACTATATCTAAATGCATTGCATGGACTCTCACGGGGCGATTTGTAGCAACAACCTGTAGTATGCAAATTAATCGATGCATGAGAACCCACGAATATTAGCAAATCCAAGTCGAATACTACAAGTCAAAAAACAGTCGAACGGAACTGTACATGTCCTATTTCATACGACACGTTGCATATTACAAATCGCACTGTGCGAGTCCACCTTTAGCAATGTTATAGATGCAGCTCATTCACGTACATTCCAGGATAGACATCGTCGAATTGGATTTCTTAACACTGCAATAACCCAACCCCCAGGAGATGGATACGGGGCCCAACCCCCAGGAGATGGATACGGGGCCCAACCCCCAGGAGATGGATACGGGGCCCAGCCCACCGGGGAGGAATACGCGGCATACTACGATAAAGATCCCCGCGCGCCGGACGGCGATGCGTTTGATGAAGATCCGGATTACGACCCCTCGAGCGGAAGTGAGGACGGAGAGGGTCCCGCAGAGATACCTGCCGAAGTGGCCTTCAGCTGTCCAGGGTCTGCAAACAATTTCGTTAGGGAGAGAAAGTAAGTCCATGACATGTGTGCATGTCAGATGGAGATCGTATGCTATTCATATGTATATTAATGTCATATTTGATGTCAAACAACGCACTAATGAAATAATATGACATTAATTGCATAATGTCGACACCGTGCACGTTTCGCAATGAAACATTATATTATGCGCTTTTTCGTCTAGCTGTTAACTACATTTGTGCTTAAGTACATGTATCCGTGTTAATAATATACAATGCTCACTAATATTATGCAAATACTATAAGTAGTATAATTATGTATAATGTGTGTATACATGTATATTATGATACTAGTATTTGCTTAGTGTCGATGTGAGTACTGTTCACCAGTACGTGCTAATTTAAAAGTAACAGCCACATACATACATGTATATATGAATTGTTCCGTAACATATATATCCATTATTCCAAACAGACCGACCAAGAAGAAAACAAACTGGAACAGTTTCGGAGAGGAATCAGTTGAAAACATCAGCTACTCTGAGACACAAAAGTGGAAATTATCTTATAAATTCCTCCGAGCCATGCTGTGCTCCATTTTCTTCGTATTTGTCCTGGCGTCTGCAACAATGTCTAAACTGTGCTTCCTCTTCATCACATACTACATCAACCCAAGCAAACCCTTCTCGGTGAAGAGCAGCGAGGTCGGAAATCATACATCGAAGTCATTCAAGCTTGCAGACCACGTAATGGACGCCAAGTGGATATGGTCTCTCATAATGATCGTATGTGTCCCTTATATAGCAGCGTCGCTGTCCTCCGTTTGGACTCTACTCTTCAAGTCGGCCAAGCCATTGAAGTTTGCTCCTCTCCTCGTGGTGGGTAGATGGTGGACCTATGCTATTATACTTACCTGCGTACATCGGACAGCTATTTTTGAGAATGCATGCACATAATATATTACAGAGGAATGCATTGTTAAATTGCTCCTGGCAGTAAATACATGAAACCTATAAGTATACATTGTATACTAGTATTTGTATACTAGTACGCATACGTACGCGCAAAATAGTACATACTAACGGATATGCATGCATGCATGGAAGTTTGTCACATCAAGTTATCTGGTATTAATTAACAGAAACCCATAAGGTGTATGGCATAAAGCGGCATTCATTAGATAATTATACCTGTTTTCTGCCACAGGCACTTCTATTGGAAACCCTTCACACCATTGGCCTCTGCACCCTAGTCTTCTACGTGATACCAAGCCTGGAGCCTATCCTAGCCTCCCTGATGATGCTCAACGTGGCAGCAATTCCTGGCATCCTCAAGATATTCCAGTCCAGCGCTATCTACAGCGACAACGAACTGTACGAGAAAGACGGAAAGTTGAAAATCGGTCTCCGAAAAGCCTTCGACATCATTATGGTGTCTCTGCAGATTGGCGTCATCGGAGTCTGGTCGTATCTGACGTACACGAAGAACGGCGAGGTCCTTCTCGCGGTTCTAATCCCAGTGTCTGTACTCCTCGTGTCCGTGTCTTGGTGGGACAATTACGTCCACACGCCGAAGCGGAAGGGCGAGGCCAGCCGGCGGGGCGGATGTCTGTCGCGACTGAAGCGGTCGATATGGAAGAGAAGCACCAAGATTATTTTAATCGTCTCCATCTGGAAGACAATTCTCACTATTCTTCTCCCCGCAGTTGTCTTCTCCTGGACCAGCGAGAAGTGCCTGAAGGCCTTCTTCGTTCTCGAACCGGACGCCGTAGGATGTTCTATTTGGGGAACTATCAGAATCACAGAATATTCCACGCCTAGCGATTGCGACCACAACGTCCCGATTTATGTCGCCCTCGTCAGCATCTTCAGCAGCGTAATCTGTTACAAGACTGGAAAGTCCGCCTGCAAGATTCTGGCTCAAGTCTGGTGTTTCGCGGTCCCTCTGCTGCTGTCCATTCCGTTGACGATCGGCCTCGTTGTCGCCGCCTATGCCTTCCGGTTTGGCGTCGTCGACCTCACGGGGTGTCTTCCACCTGGGGTCAGCGACGTTGCCGACGTCTCCATCGACGACTTGTACCAGTACTCTTTGACCTTCTGGCTTCCTGTTGGACTCGTCTCCTTCATGTCTCTCATCTACATTGCCGGACACGTGTTCACTCCTCGGTGCACGCGGATGGCGAGTACAGAGAAGTAAGTACCGCTAAAGAGAAGAGAACGGTACCGTAATTTCCGGTCAATATTATAGCATGCATTATCTTCATTCACTTCCTGCACATGCAGTAATCTGATACAATTTTACAATATGTTCTTAGTTTAATTTCGTATTTCCAGGTTGTTTTTGAAACCGCTCTTCTGTGGCGTGTTGCTGGAAGAATCCATGATGCTCAACAGACGCAGGGACGAGGATGACGCACTAGAAAATATGGTGACTTCCGTTTAATACACTTCCGGTTGAAGCTTCTCATGGGCATCTAATAAGTATATGTAGGCTTCTATCTGTATCTCACTTCCATTCCCCCTCTGTCTCTAGCGAGCTGTTCCCACAAGTAATATATATACTATTCCTCATGCAGTTGAAAGGTGGCTGGATGAAAAAACAGCATGAGGACAAGACGGCGGGCAACGCTGACGAGGGACATGACGAAGAAGAGAAGGAGGAGGCCATGTTTGATGCCACGAAGGCGAAGAAGATTTTGAGGACTGACACCACTCCCATGATCTACATCTGCGCCACGATGTGGCACGAAACAGAAAACGAAATGATTCAAGTTCTAAAGTCAATAATGAGGTGACTTCATCAGTACGAATAGAGAATCTCACCCAAGTCTCTTGGAATATCAAATATATCAGCATGAGTCGTGAACGGTATTCAATCTGAGGCTGTGCCGAGGATTTAATAACTTTCATCGACGGATGTTGATATATTTTAATATTCCAAGACACTTGGGTGAGATTTTATTTATCACCCAATATCATTTTTAAGTAATTTAATACATTACAGAAATATTAAACATCATCTAATATGTTTTACTGTGAAGCTGCTGTGCAATGGTACAATGGTACCGATGACATCATAATGACACTTGGGTCAAGCGACATCTACATGACTAACATCACAAGTAGAACAATCAAATAGTTAAGTGAAGCGATATCTATTATCTACTGTCTGACATTACAATGATAGAACGATCAAATAAACCACCAATAGGGTCAACCGGTAATTATTGCTGTAGATATCGGTTGTTATTTGAAAGCGATATCTACTGCGAAAACACAGTATAGGGTGATAAATAGCTGATGTACATCAAACATCCATGTAGGCCATTCTAGTCTAGTAGTAGGTATCCAATGTTTGATCACACGCATGATTCGCGCGATATCACGTGTAGCATACGCCGTTGTAGCTTCCAAGACTGTGTCGAGAATGAACCGTATATCGTAGTATATTAACAAGAAAGCAACATAACATCACCTTACACGCAAAGCATCGCTTGCATACGTGTGTGTTCATGTCTGTTTGTATTAGTCTAATAGTGCTATCTTACTGGAATATCATTCCGCATTTTCATTTTTTCTTTCAAAGGCTGGACATTGACCAGAGCGCTCGGCGTACGGCTCAGGTGTATTTTGAAATAGAGGATCCGGATTACTACGAGTTTGAAGGTATTACTAATTGTGTATCAATATACTCACAGTTACATTGGGTCATTGCTGCTAGAAAATAATGTTACGGGTAAATGAAATGATATATTACTATTATGTTTGTGTATGGAAATAATAGTTGTGTATACTATTATATGTTTAACTTTGTGAACAGCTCACATATTCTTCGACGACGCATTCGGCCCACATCTGTTTGACGAGTGTCGATACAAAGTGAACGACTTTGTCGCATTGCTTGTCCGAGTAATAAACATCGCCGCCAGGTACAATATGCTGTTCGGTCATTGCTGTATTGTCTTTTTCCGTGGGGACCATTCTGTGTATCATATGGACATCACTTGAATGCCGATATATCTTACTTTATCATGCAATTAGTCAAGATCTCGGCATAATATAGCTTACAGATCTATATGTTCGATATCAGTCAGAGATTATCCGTTGGTTGCGGCAAACTCGGGTCTATACTAGCAGTATCCCTGGTGACATAACATTTCACTGACAACTATGCTCAATTTCATTCATTCTGCCGCAGACATTCCGCTGAATATTTGTTCCAATTTCCAATAACACTTTATTTCATGTTAGTAGATTATGACTGCATGGCAAAGAGATTATTACCATTCTGTCTTTGTATATCATCCACATCCTGGTTTGGGATACTATGTATTATATTCGCCAGAGGGTCGCATAATTATAATGCTCTACTTATCAGCAATGCAAGATTTTGACGTTATCTAAATCCAATCGCTATTTATTTGTATCATGATATATATTATACATAATCAAGATATCTCACTTAAATGTCAGTACATCTTACAACAAAGTATATAAATGGCTGTAGTTAATGGATCTGTTATTGTTATTAATTGTACACTGTAATACTATTATTACATTACATGAACCGTTCTTATTTTCAACTATAGCAATTGAAACACAGTTAAGTTTAACTTACGACAGTTTTAAAGTGAACTATTCTAAAGTATAACCATAACAATAATTAAAGTGTACCTTTGTTAGTTTTAACTCCAGTGTCAACAATGCCTCTGCTACAGTGCTGTTCACAACGCCGTGATAAAGCTGCCTGCCCCTATCTGCATCCCCACGCCGTACGGAGGACGCCTCATTTGGAAGATGCCCGGGGGTAACACCATTACGGCTCACCTCAAGGACAAGGTGAAGATCAGGCACAGGAAAAGGTGGAGTCAGGTATGCGTTATGTCCCGAGGGGCAGTCATCCACGCCCATGACCACGCCCATGACCACGCCCATGACCACGCCCATGACCACGCCCATGAGTTCTTCCTATTACACACTGACCATTGCATCTTATCCCAACGCTCTCTGTTCTGCTTAGAGACCACAACGCTCTCTTTGCAGTGTATTAGCTATCGGAAACTAGAGCGTTAGGGTCTCTTAGTGGATAACAGGGCTTAGCTAAAGGATACCCAGAATCATAAGGTTACACTTCGTGATGTCATCGTGTGATGCATCGTAGAAGGACGCTCAATTTGAACTGTGTCAATTCCGCATGGAAGGATCACATGTGTACTGGTTTGACGAACAGTTTCGGATGGTTATTTTCATGAATTGGAGACTATTGGCATTCGAGGGACATTTCCTAGGTGCAATAGCAGTTAATTTACCGCAGATTATACATTTGTGTTGTAACTTTTGTATGTATGTAGTACTGACTGTCCATACAAGTACATGTACATTTGTGTCAAAGAATATGCATCTCAAAACAATATTTCATAATTTAATACTGCGGGCATGCATTCATAGCCATGTAAAATACCCTCCAGTTGCAATCTACCAACGCGTATATTTTCAATAAACATTTGTTTAAATTTTAAAACTAACTTTTCTGAGAAGTAACTCGGGCTGACTGCACTCCTTATAGTTGAGCGCTTAAATACAGGTTGTTCGCTGTGTTGTGTTGCAGGTGATGTATATGTACTACTTCCTAGGCCACCAGCTCCTAGCGGAGAACATACCACTGCACCGGAAGAAGACGCGCGCGGACAACACGTACCTGCTTGCACTGGACGGTGACGTGGACTTCCAGCCGGACGCCCTGCAGATCCTCGTGGACCGGATGAAGAAGAGCAGCAACCTGGGGGCCGCCTGTGGGAGGATCCATCCAATAGGATCGGGTACGGGCGACCGTTATTCGTGTCTGTATTATAGTGTTTAAAGAATATATTTAAATTTAATGTTAATTCAACAGTTTATTTAATTATGGTTTACTGTACTTTTATGTTATCGTTGGAGAATGTTGTAGAACTGTTACTTTCAATCTCGCCAATGTTAGTTGCGACATGAGAAAACCAACAACAACTGTAGCGCATATATATACTAACGTTGCAGTAGATAGCACGGCTCATCGTAGGATTTCATCAGTGGCATTGGATCCAGATCTACATGTAGATTAAATAGAACATACGCCATGTCTATAATGTTATTACCTCAATGTTGTTTTTTGAAAAATAATCACGAAAACAATATTATGACTGGGATTGGCTACTTTAATTTGTTTTCTATTTGATGTATAACGCGCAGAGTGTGAACTATATGTATAACGCGCAGACTGTCACATGTATGTGCAGGGCCAATGGTGTGGTATCAGAGATTCGAGTACGCGATCAGTCACTGGCTGCAAAAGTCTACTGAACACATACTGGGGTGCGTTCTGTGCAGTCCCGGCTGCTTCAGCTTGTTTCGGGGATCTGCCCTGATGGACGACAACATAATGAAGCGGTACACGACCCCACCCACTGAACCGAGGCACTACGTACAATACGACCAAGGTATGGACTATAATGTAATACGCTGTTATCACAGGCTATGGTTAAAGGAACATTTTGCGGTTAATTTCTAGCGGATCGAATGGAACAAACTTCAACCTGTTCTTTCCGACCAGAGATGGTGTTCCAGTCATCGTATGGTTAGTCCTGTTCTTTCCGACCAGAGATGGTGTTCCAGTCATCGTATGGTTAGTCCTGTTCTTTCCGACCAGAGATGGTGTTC
>JAULBO010164400.1:11985-23239 GCA_032355325.1 Clypeosectus delectus
CAGTCATCGTATGGTTAGTCCAGGCTTAGTACTCCCCTTCGTCAATGCATTTAAGAATGTGGTATCCACAAACTAATATCGATATCATATTGCACATATGGGAGTAATGCAAATCATTTCGTACGGAACTACAACTGCTAAAGGTGTGCTTGTAACTTGCGACGTCGTAGGTCCGGTCGCTATGTACTGACGTTTCTCTTCATCAGGCGAGGACCGCTGGCTCTGCACCCTATTGCTACAGCAGGGTTACAGAGTGGAGTACTGCGCAGCTTCCGATTCCTTCACCTTTGTCCCGGAAAGCTTTTTCGAGTTCTTCAGCCAGCGTCGGCGATGGACTCCTTCAACGATGGCCAACATCCTGGACCTCATCTTGGACTGGAAGAGCACCTCGCAGAAGAACGAAGACATATCCATCATGTACATGATTTATCAGGCGCTGTTGTTTGGCGCTTCAGTCGTCACGCCGGGTACGATATTCATGCTGATTGTTGGGGCGCTGAATACCGCCTACCCGTGAGTACAAACTTAACCTATTTGTCTTTCTGCCTTCTGTTGGAGGGGAATTTTGTAGCTTATTAGGTTGAGCTAATTGTCCGTAGACATTTACCTAACCGACACGATAATGTTATAATGCGATATATTTACTGTGGCGGTGCAGTTATCACCACTGGCTCGTCAGTGTCAGCCAGTACTCGCAGAATTACGTTCTGCAACAGTCAGCGGTTCGAGTGTTTCGGGTTTCCTTTTAACATACACTACCAATTGTAAGCAACCCTTCTATAGGCAACTGGAAATGCCCTATACATACGATCTTGTGCTTAATCCAGTATGGAGAGTGTTAATACGTGTTTACGTGCGGTCCACCTACATGATTGTGGTGTACATGCAGTTGTGGTGTCACCTTAGGCAGGTGACTTAGGCAAGTGACTTAGTTCGATGGTGCCTCTGTTCACCCAGCAGATAAGTGGGTACCCGGCAGGAAGATATGGTGATGTGAATGTTAACCCTCTTGCGGCTGCAACACGGCAGCTTGGTTGTATACACCCCAGGGAGTCGAGATGGCATTTGATTGCACAGTGATCCAGACCGGGGTAATAATGTGAAGGCCAATGAGCAGCGATGGCTGAAAATTAGCCGCTAAACCATTATTACATGCGTTTCGAGCATGTATTTACTAAGCATGCAGTCAGCGTATTATAAATGTACTATTTATTTATTATTTAGTAGAACGAGTGTTCGACTACCAACAACACCGTACGTTTTATTCAGTGACCTTGCATTAAATTCCAGGTCGTTGCCCTTGTACGGCGCCCTATTGATCAATGTGATTCCAGTCGCCATTTTTGTCTTCCTGTGCTTGAACACTGCTACAGAAACGCAGGTGAATGCTTTTATCACAATGTACTAGTATTGAATTCCTTGAAAAATACGTTACTTCACTACCTTATTTCTACATTCGGACCTATTGGCAGTTGAGAAGTACTCATACGATATACTAGTATTTGTTTTCTTCTCATTTACAAAATCTCAGCTTACAAACGTTTGGATGATTCACAAAATGAATTCTTCCTCTCATTGTACTCGGACATGTAGTATCGTTAAAGTCCACGGACATTCGAATGTTCAATATTCTTTTCATTCCTTTCTAATGTTAGCATTTTATATTGAAAAATCAATCTCGTACGAAATATTTTGCATTACACCAATGCATATCGATATACCTTATAGTTTGTGGAAACATATTTCTTTTAACTAATATACATGTACGTTGAGTTTCTATTTGCCTCGGTGTAGGCGTAAGACTTTGAGGAACTGGGATCTCATTTCTCAAGATGTATTTTCACATTGCAGCTGTCCTTTGCAGCGATCCTGTCGATCGCCTACAGCATGCTGATGATGGTGGTGATGGTGGGGATCGTGAAGACGTCGGCAGAGAGCGGACTCTGCTCCGTGTCCACGCTCTTCCTCATAGGCGTGGCCGGGATATTCGTCGTCTCGGCGATACTGCATCCACAGGAATTCTTCTGCATCATCCACGGCTTCCTCTACTTCCTGTCCATCCCGTCCACGTCCATGCTGATGATGATCTTCTCGCTGGGCAACCTGCAGAACGTCTCCTGGGGAACCAGGGAGGTGAAGGCGGCTGCGACACCGCCGGCCTCGGCTCAGACTCAGGCCAAGAAACAGGCAGATCCACTTCCTCCGAAAGGAAAACTCAATGCTCTCGTGGGGAAACTGACAGGAAGTGACGTTTCCGATTCAGATTACGCCTTTTCTTTCGGAAACCTGTTCAGGTGTGTCTGCTGTCCGACGAAATCTGCGGTCAAGGATGAGGATTTGAAGTTCAAGGTCATTTTGGATAGGCTCGAGGAACTGGATGAACGGTTTACTGAAATGACACGAAGCGGAGTGGACTCTCTGAGGTCTATATCGGATATCCCCATTGATAGTCCGCCGGATCCAAAGCCATTCTCTGCGATATCTGGAGAGTTCGAGGGAGCAATTAGTAAAGGTACATGTGTAACAGAGTGGGTTTCGAACCCGGGTCGTCTGGGTGTGAGCGCAACACTCTACCGATTTGGCCAAAGGGGTGACCCCTCTGGCCGAGACCAGTAGGAGCATCTTATATCACACACGGCTACATTTTGTAGCAGATGTCCAAATCACAAGGAAGATGGCTGCTGGGTGTAAATTCGCTTTAATGACGTTTACCTCATCGTATAGTATTTTATATCACACACGGCTACACAGCTATATTATTCTATTCGACAGAGCTTTCGTCGATTATTATGTATATAATTATGTTGATTGGGGTTAATGCTACGATATAAATACTGGTATATAATTTATGTATGTATGTACGCTGCAAACTAAATACACAAATATGTCACGTAGGGATTTGAACGTGCTCTCAAGATAGAATTCAGCTCATTATGAAAATGCAAATTTTAAATATTACTATATCATTATTATTATTCTAATCGCATTTACTAAGCTTGGACAGTAAATGATATTAATTTATATAAACAATTTATCGTAAATGCATGAATATTTAATAGAGATATAGTAATGCAATTATCGAAGTATAACTAGTGAGCAATATACAAGTATCCCATTTGTAAAATATCCTCATTTTCTAAACCACATTTTTGGTGTTTTTAAAACGTGTTTCGTGATGACAGTAACCTTAATTTCAAATACTAGTAGTATGAGAACCATATACGGATACATCCTAGGCCATTGTAGTTTTACACATAATGGTGTGCGTTTCATAAGGTAATAATTAGCTTTACAGTAGGTAGGAGAATGTGTTACTCTACTTAATTCCAGTAGCTGGAACTATTAACGCACATTTGAGTGTAGCACTGGAATATGGTAAGATGCTGAACTATGACTCGACACATGACTAGGATTACATCTGCTAATTATCGTTTCAGAAAACCCCGTCTTCACAGAAGTGGACATCGTGCACGACGAACTGAGAAACCCTTGGTGGGCAAAAGACGAAAAGCTTGAAGGCGGTCGAATGGAATTCTTAGACGAGTCGGAGATCAGCTTCTGGCAAGATCTGATAAGCACGTATCTGTTCCCTCTGGAGAAGGATGCTGCCAAGGAGAAGCAGATGCAGGAGGGCTTGGTGGAGCTCAGGAACACTGTCTGCCTCGCATTCCTGCTCATCAACGCCATCTTTGTTATATTCCTGTTCGTCCTGGAAAGTGTCGCACAGAGCACGCCCAACCTTCTCTTCTCCTTGCCATGCAACAGCGATACATACAGCGCAGAAGAAGTCCAGCCTATATCGCTGGCTTTCACTCTCGTGTTTGGAATCATGCTTGTGACACAGTTCTTGGCGATGCTGTTCCACAGATACTCGACGTTGATGCATATCGCGGCCATTACTGAGATCAGGCTGTTCAAGGGCAAGCTGGATGTGATCCGGGAAAGGGAGAGGAAACCCACGATCGAAGAAACCATATGTCTCGTGAGGGACATGCAGCAGCTCCGGGACGACGTGTCGATGAGTAGCGCCGACGAACTTCCACCGGATTACTCGGACGAGGACGACGGCCGCGGCACGGGCAATGCGATGAAAGGTCGTGAGCTGTGGGGGAAGATGCAGAGACGCAGGAAGGGTATAAAGACGCATCAGACTCTGAACAGGGCGTTCATGAACAACTTCCAAAAACTCGTGAAGAATCTCAAAGATGAGGATGCATCCCAAGAAAAGCAGGAAACCGCTGAGAGTGACGCTAAAGCTAAATTCAAGGGTTTCGAGAAGAAATCTCTCTTTACCATTGTCAAGATGGCACAGTCGAATCAGCAATACAAGGATAAAGTCATAAAGAAAGGCGATAAGTGGCACGCTGCTCTGAAAGAGTTAAAGGTTTTGCGGCAATTCAAGAGCAACGGACCCATGTCTTTCGCTGACATCGTAAAGGCAGCGAGGATCAAAGAAAAACGAAACGCGAATCCTACTGGATTAACGCTTCCCGCAAATCAGGCCGAACAGAGCAGCTCTTCGCATGGTCAGCGAATAAGCGTCAGTGATCCGTTCAACGAACGCCAAGGCCAGAAAGAGTCACTATCTTTCGTAAACCCGTTTGCCGTGGCTGGCCCCCAGTCCAAATTCAAAGCTCTTGCAAAGATAGCCAGGAAGGCGGAAACACAAGTGAAGCCATCGTATCCGGAAGTAGCAGGAGGTGGAGAAAGCCCTCCGGGAGGGGCTTCAGCGGAACCACAGGACGAGTCTTCGTCTTTTTCTCACGAAGAGGCGCAGAGTGTTCTCCGCCAGAGCCATGATCACGAGCTAAAGCAGAGACAGCGAGACCCCCAGAAGATGGAGATGAATCTACTGTACCCTCCGTCATCCAGTGACGACTGGCCCGAGGAAAGTCAGTACGCCAGGTCGCGCCGCTTCTCTTCGTCCAGTCAGGCCAACTACTCTCTTCCTCATGAGTAGACTTTCAGATATCCGTTTTGGAAGTTGAATCCGTCCGAACGCCATATAGTGGTAACATTTGAGAATCGGTGAACAAATGTCTTCTTGTTGTTGTTTACTAGTATTTTAAAAATGACGAGCACGATATCACATGCACGTACTATCATGCCCCTCGCAGAAAGCGATGACTTAATAGTATTTAACACTTACGAATCCTTTCATGGTAAATGGACCCTAGTAGTTTGACAAGATACAAATAGCGCGATTAGTAGGCCTAATTATCCAAGCAAACGAAATGCATACTATGCTGAATAATTGGCACACATTTACTTATAATCGAACCATCACATAATAGTATATACTAGTACTTTGTTTCGTTGTATACTATAGCATACATATTATAGATGCATAGTTAGTGTCGTGAGAACTTGACACCTCTTCTCTCTGCAGTACGCGATGGCTATCTAAGCATACATACTATAGATGCATAGTTAGTGTCGTGAGAACTTGACACCTCTTCTCTCTGCAGTACGCGATGGCTATCTAAGCATACATACTATAGATGCATAGTTAGTGTCGTGAGAACTTGACACCTCTTCTCTCTGCAGTACGCGATGGCTATCTAAGCATCGTATCATTGTTCTCTCTCTTTTTGTTTAGCTGTCAGCACTCTCGGAACTGGGAATAGTAAACAAGAAACTTGCGACATTGCCGTGAAAATAGTACATTATTATGCATACAATGAATCGTTCGTAAAATATATATTGTACTCCTGTGTATTATGTTGGTAAATTCGAATTTTCTTTCTGATATATTTTAATTTGTCTACGTTTTACACAATAATTATTGTAGTTTATTTACAAAGTGAATATATTGAAAACAATTTTACAAATTAAAGAAAGGTATGTTACACGCTCATTAGGTCGGTAGTGTTACAAATCGCATTGATCAATGCATTACTAGTATACATGTTACAAACTCCGGGACATATTTTGTATTTATTACGAGCGGATTACACATTTTTACAAAGTCGAGTTTAATAATGGCATACTAAATACTAATGTGGAACCTTTTCTCGTTCTTTAATAGTATACAGTTCTATATCCGATGCAAATTTATCTAACGCTGATTACTACAATGTCATGTATGTAATGCAGAATCAATTAGAGGCCACACTATTTGATATATAACCACTACCACCCCATGGGTTCATGGTGCTAAAAATAACCTGAGTATATCTGATTTCATCCTGTCCAACACTGACAACAAGTTGTAGTGTCACCTTAGGAAATTGTTTAGTATTAAATGCATCTGTTCTCCCAACAATTAATGTGTAGTCTGAAATAGGAGACGGGTCTGTGGATTATAACCTTCTAGCGCATGGAACATTGGTGAATACCCTCCAGGGAGTGGAGCGGGAAAGCGAGTGCAAACAAATCCATTGACCGTGGGAATAATCTAGTGTTTTGAACACACTTTCGAGAGTGGATGTGGCCGATTATATGTATATATAATATAATTAGGCACATTACAATTTTATTTATTTTGAAAAATAACATAACATATTTACCTACAGTGTATGTGTATTTAGTAAAAATGCAGTCTGTGATCAGTTAGATTCCGTTGTTAATTGTGTTCATTATTACAGGTGGAAAGAAGTGCACAACTGCGCAATTACATTATGATTTATATGTTGCTAATGTGTGTATATATGCCTTGCAATGTGATTATTTCCCGTATATTGTGTAAGCTCAACAAAACTGTCGGGACCGGTTGAGGTGTGCTCCTTACTGCTCCACGTTCTAACACATTGGATGATATTTTAGA
Source organism: Clypeosectus delectus (assembly GCA_032355325.1). Classification (NCBI taxonomy): domain Eukaryota; kingdom Metazoa; phylum Mollusca; class Gastropoda; order Lepetellida; family Lepetodrilidae; genus Clypeosectus; species Clypeosectus delectus. The sequence continues at coordinate 18,752 of JAULBO010164400.1, forward strand.
ATACAATTATTTGTCCTGTATGTTCTAGTCTTTCCTGAAGTATGTGTTGATGTGCGACGTGATAGGTGCATGTACATGGAACACATCCGCGCAAACAGAATGTGTTGCAACTTGGAAGCAGTGCTATGTTTACTACTCACATACTAATATTAATATTAACATATACACAGTACATGCGATTGCATATACGTGTAGTACATATTTGAGATGTTTAATGTGCAAACTTCATTCACTTGTCAGCATACACATCATAGCGTTGTACACACGACATTTTTTTTCACCGCTCTACAGCATATTACGTCCGTGTTGTTGTGTAGTATTGAGGACTGACGTAGATGGGGTTGGAAGATTTATTGTTAGCTAGCCGGTGTTTTCTCTCCCTTGCTTGCATTGCCACGTTACGTTCCATCCAATCAACCTGCAGTATTCCTGATGCACACGGGACACACATTTACATTTAAATTGTTGATACACAATGTATTAAGGTCAGACAACTGGAGTGTGGTTCTGGCTGTGAACGAGAACACACGGTCACGTTATTCAGACATGATACGATATACACATAGAGAATACTAAACGAGCTTCCGTGTCATACCATGTTTATGAAACGAGTGACTAGTTTTGGTATCTAACGAGCGAAAGCGAGATACATACCAACACTAGTCACGAGTTTTATAAACATGTATGACACGGAAGCGAGTTTAGTATTTTATTTATTACACTACACTACCAACCCAGACATGCAAATACACCAGTATAATGATGTCTACAAGATTGTTTTCCCGCTGTCAGCTCGTCGGTCAAGCGCGTATGGATACTGGTTTGCTGACAGCCATTTCACGTCACTGCATGACGACGATCCACGCTGCTCTCCGGAATAGTGTCCATCATAAACTGTTAGCAACAGTGATTTAATAGCAACTAGGATATAATTATGTGTAAAAGCGGTCCAGAACAATAATAACATTAATACGCAGACAGGAACCTGAATTTCATTTGGAGTCTGAATTGTAATAAGTTAGTGAATTACCCGGTTTCGAGTCGAGCTCGTTCATTTCTGATTGATGTTATTCTCAATCCTCACATTGAAGACAGTGTATGTTCCGAAAGGTGTTGACATGTCAGAATCGTCTGCTCGATAATTTGTTTACGTTGTAAAACGTACATGGGAGCGCTGACACTTGACCTTTGACCACACATGAGGTCAAAATGCGTGTTCCATCTACCAGGCCCTGCAGTGTTATGAATTCAAAGAGTGACTGTCGTCAAACGTTTTGCTTTTTGCATGATCTAAAGAAATTTCTCTCATTATTTTTGGTCCCTCTTTTCATATTTTACATCAGATTAGACAAGAAATGTAAGTACATGATAATTTGGCACGATAAATGCAAGCCGCTTACGAATGTGATCACGTGGTGAAAAGTAGTTCTAGCTATAAATAGAAAAGTGATATCCTCACATGTGAGAGGTCGGTCAACAGTTATGACACGGCTGATATCTCAACAGTAGTGCAATAATGCAGTTTATATCACATCCTAGTAAACGATGATAATGATATTCTGTTGTAAATTTGACCTTTATAATACTACGTAACAATTCAATATTAAAAAGATTGATAGCTATCTATATAGCCAGGTATGAGCAAAACTAAGCCGGTGTACAAAAAACATTATTAAAAAAACCCACTTGGCAAGAACAAATACAATAATATGAATACGTCTCATAAACCCATTCAATATTTTCGATATACAACTATCGGGAAATAGTGATGTCAGTAACCATTTTGTCGAAATAGATTTGCAATGGTGTCACAGTGAAACTGCATAGCGTATTCATGTGTTTACTGTTACAAATTAATCATAAACGTAGCTAGTATGATCTTTTCTAGAGTTATGTGTTAAATATAATCTAACATTCGTGGTGATATATTACTGATTTTATTAAACTCTTTTGTCAACCGATATTGCCTGTCACGATATCAGTTTTATCAACTGTTTTAATAATATGTCATTCCGTAATACATGACCACTCGTGTTTGATCCTTCTTCCCCCTCTCTCTCTCTCGCGCTCTCTCTCTCTCTCTCTATACATATATATATAGATATATAGATATATATATAAATATATATTTGAGAGAGAGCGACAGAGAACACGTGTATGTATGTCTGTATGTGTGTGTATGTATCATCATACAACAAAGAATACTAATATATTTATAAACAAACAAATACATAAACAACTGATAACTAAAATTATATGTGGGAAACATAATATAATATGGTACTAGTATATACTAGTAGTTTGTATAATATGCGCGGTCATTCTGAATGAACGGTTCCTTTTTCGCTAGCTTGCTGTCACGCACACACCAGCACCGTGGATTAACTTGAAATGGATCCGATAATAGCCTTTGCCGGAAATAGTACTACTAGCTAAAGGGCGTGTCACTGTCCTAAACACTAAGCTTTTGTTTTCTTCTCCAGACCCAGTTTCGTCCAAATTAGGGCTATGGGAGGAGAATGCATACCATGAGACAAACATCCAACGAGTATACTTATTTCCCCGGATGGTAGAACTACATGTAGGTCAGGCTACTCTGTATCGAGTTCTAATCCACATAACAAAGTGAGAGCGAAACCCGTTAAACACTATAGTGTCTGATCTGTGCGCACACTCTTCAGGCGCATTGACATGTTTTGTAACTGTAACATTTACCCTCGGACTCGAGCTTATTAAACTGTAAGATGGCATGCTCCTCAACGTGTAACACTCGAACTTAATATGTAGCAATAAACCTGAAGCCTTACGATACTGGGATAAGAATTTGCCTAACTGGTTTTCTGCCTATATGTCAATTTTATGGAGATATTTTCCGACTACGAAGTTATATAGTTAAGTATTTTCGAGAATATGACCCCAGGGTTATGGAAAATGGTTTCGTAAGCCCGTGTTGCAGTCACCGTAATCACCCGGTTGGCGAGATCAAACTATATATATATATATAGATATATATAGATATGTGAACAGTTGTTTAAACAACTCAAATAATATCCCAACGTATAGGAACAACTAAAACATGCAGTGATGCAATACATCATGAACAACAATTACTTTCCTCAAACATTACCTGTTATGGACAAAATAACCTACGTTCCCGGTTTCGAAACCCTTATCATACTCTTTATATTTAGTCTATAATCGATATAATTATTCTGTCGAGTGATTTCAACTCCCTCCAAATAACTAGTTCAATAGCACAATACCAGATTCTAGTTCTTGAATCCTGAACATACTAGTATTTGATTTTGCGACATTCTCTGTATGAATCTTAATATACAGTTGTGGTTGTGTTGTTGTAGTAAGTGTTATTCCGGTCGCCTTCCGACGTAGCCGATTTCGGCAGACCGGACACACCTAGGGTCGAATGTGTGTCAGCTTCCGTCTTGTACGGGTGGCACTGCTCAATATACAGATTCACAATAACTCCTATATTGCCGTGTCCATGCACCATCTGGCTACCATAACATCCGTATGGCCAAGCCTCATGGCCGGGCAACCGGATTACTGGTGGTATAGAACATTGGACTCAAACGTAAGGGAGACAGCATCGACCAATCAAATTCAAGGACATTTTAATAGTATATGGTACAATTCTCCGTATCACATAGATATTATAATGCTACGCCTATCAGACGGTGTGTCAAGGTGCAAGTGTTAATGCTACCCTTCGATGCACTTCGACAACGGCCTTCCGTACTTCCTGCTATTGCTACACATGCATTGCAGGCTTATGATACAATGATATTATCATAAGTACCTGTTCTTCGTGGTATAAGGATGAGACGAGTGGATGCACGTGCAGTACTATACTGCTGGTATGCGCGATGTTGAATTTCTCGGAACTATCCGATGTTGAATTGCCACCTGTGTGCAACTAAGAAACCGGACAAATCACAACAGGTAATGATAACAGCTATCATTGTGTGTATTAATACAGTATACTTTGCGTCAAATGCACGATAACAATGATAGTGTTGCATACAACCCCGGTCAATGCACGCGATTTCCCCTCTTAAATTCATGGGGACTAGATAACCGAAGCTGTCAATGTCTAGCGCTATAACGTTAGTATTAATATTGACATATTATTCTACCGGACACCCATTCACTGCTGGGAGAACAGGGGAATATTGTAAATAAATCATTTAGCCTCCGCGTCTGAGTTGTTGTATTGGTGTTGGTGTTCGGGTTCACACTGTTATCATAGCTCGGCTTTCTGAATGTGTGGCTGGATATACAGCGTATCCTTGTTTAGCTCTCGGGTAAGATATAGCACAATGTACTAGTATCTAATAACACGCATACAGGTTACCTACCACCATTAGAAATCCCGTAGACGACAGTGTTTAACACATATTGAAGCATAACTAATGAACCAGTGATTCAAATACCACCAAACATAGCTTATTGCAAAGTCCAACTTCCCAG
>JAULBO010164401.1:0-10255 GCA_032355325.1 Clypeosectus delectus
TTTATATTCTACAAGTCCAAGTAACGTTAACCGGAAGTAGAAGTAGACTTTCTGTTTACTAAGGGCCAGTTCCTTTCAGCTGTTCCGAGTACTCGGAACATACACTTTTCTCAAAGGAACCTATTAAAGTATCTGCGGTCTCACGATTTTCCTACTTCGCTGTAGGACAACCATTCCTACTAAGGCCCTAGATCAATTCATTTATCTAATTTTTGTTTCAGAGCATATTAGTGGCAAATAGCAGCTAGCTAGTGAGTCAAATAGCAGCTTTGTATTTTTTATTATTTTTATTTTCTATTTTATTATTTTAATTTTTCTACATAATAAGTATAGATCTACCTAATAAAAAATATGGAAATAAATCTAACATAACTTTATAATGCTAAAATATCAAATACAAAAAAAATGACAATGGTTATGGGAGGGACATATGTCTTTGGACATAATATGAATTAAGCTGCCTCTTTACTAGTTCAGTAGTTGGACGTTCAACTTGACACTTCAACGTACAGCCAAGGGGTATACCTTTCACAAAGATCTCCAATGCACTATACCAGACTGTATATACACTCTCGTATACTAGTATAATATTATACAACTATATATAGGCCTAATTAACACTGGAAATAGTTGTATATACATGTACATCGATTGTGTTCTTGTCAGCGTAATGCACACCTTTGAAGATTAATACGATTGCTGTGCCCACATGTGTACGCGGCGGCATGCCTAAAGGGTATAATATTATGCAATATCACAATGTGTCAGTGTCGAAAGACAAAAGTTGATAGTATAGGTCGACGGATGCATGTATTGCGATCGTCCGGACAATAATCTTAATTGATGTCACTGATATTTGACCTTATGTAAGATTTGTTTTACAGTGTACGTGGATACATATATGTACCTATAAATTAAAATATTTAATGCGATGTACTTATACTTCATGAACATAGTAAAATATATTACGATATGTTTCTGTCAAATGTCATCATTAAAAATAATAATAATAATAATAATAATAATACTGTTATGTAATGTTGTATGTTCTCTGTATGTAAATGAACATCGCAGCCCAGATTAACATACTACGTACGTTTATAACAAAATGTCATGATCGAGAAGATATTCGAGACACCGTCAAGGGAGATATGGCGCCTAAAAATATCAAAATATATTTTTGGAGACGCATGTGCAAATTCTGAATACGCCTTCTAATATTATATTTACAATATACTAATATTGACATGTACATACTTTACTTATTTTATATCTTGAGGACGATTATCATAAAACGAATTCTTCACTGATATCATGGGCGTATAATAGTAGCCATATATAGCTTCCTATACTTATGAAGTCTACACAGACGACATTCGAGGCAATATTAATGTCCAAATGTGCATTTGTCCAAACATTTTAGTTAGGACGGAAGCTAATAAGAATTGTAACGTAATTGCATTCATAATAAAGATAATCTGTTCTTTCTAAAGTGACACGTACGTTGTTGAAAAGGTTGTATGCAAAGGCGGAAGACGTATACTATCATTATAAAAGGGACAAACAAGTATCAAATTGTGTGGTGTTTGAAATGTCACAACTTGTTTTCAAAGAGTTATATATACGGACAGACGTACCAGGGTTACATTATCATTGTTCTACACAAAAAGAACCCAAGGAAAATGTTCCATTATTACCACGGAAATGGCCTAACCATATTATACCTCAGTTCTAACATATTAAAAACATAGGTCGTGCTCCTTTCTCTATGTACTGTCTGTACTTTCTGTCCAAGACATGTGCCGTCTGCTCCACCTATTTCGCGGGTACATGTTCCGGACACCTAGTATAGAACACTGTGCGGAGTTGCTTCATTCCGACCGCACATGTCTTGGACAGAAAGTACAGACAGGACATAGAGAAAGGAGCACGACCATATATGTTCTTCTCAGGTTTTATAAAATTAATTCCACAAAAATAACTTTGCGCACTAGCAAAAATAACTCAAAGATGATATTTTTGTGTACCAATATCATAGGAAAGCCACATAAGTTATCAGAATATAGTAATAAAGTATCATATTCCCAATGGAAGTCTAAATTTGAGATTGTGTGCTATAACAATTAAGTATGCTAGCCTACATGCATACTGTATATATATACAGGGTGACCCATAAATCGTTATGCAAACATTGGCTACGCTGAGTGTCACTGTTATACTATTTATAGATCTAACTTAGGTAATGTGTGTGTTAGTTGTATTGTAATTAATGAGAATAGATGATCGTAATATAACAATACTGGGATGCAGAAGTAACTCTTATCGAATCACAAATAGCTTGCATCAACGATGTACCGTTTTCTGTAGGCCTATTTTAGCGGCCGCTAAAAGTAGAGGGCGCTCTGATAATAACGTATGGTGGTGACCCCTGACTTGCACGAGAGGCACCGATTTAACAAGTTGACACTGGGACGTTGACTGCATCTGAGATCAAGTTTATTTAGTTGGTCAGTTGTTCGGGTTGTTTGTTTTAAAACACTGCATAGTATTAATTAGGTGCATAACCGGTCCCACATATTGTGCATTCGTTCGTTGTCCCATAGATTCTATATTTATCAAATTTAGCTCAACTCGTCAACAGGCGGTTAGCAGCAGCTGGTGACGGTGAGGGGACTGGATATGTTTGCCCACCAAAGAAACTTTATCATAAATGTCAATAGACCTAGTTACAAAAGTCTGGCTTGAAATGTATTGTGATTATATCACTATAGTTAGTGCATCAATGACTGTCAGTGTTCACATTTACAGGTAAGTTTCTAAACGTAACAATTACGAATACATTCAATTCATTTAGTTCAGCGCCATTTTTGTGTTTCTACCAACCACCAACAGCAACACAAGTTCACAACAGCACAAGAACTAATTATACAGATGTTTTCATAAACAAAAATCTGCCATGGTTTGGAATATGGGTCAGACTCTGTAGTATGTTTGTAAACTAACCTGATGCACTTGTTGCATTAAACAGCTGTTAAACGCGAAAATAAATCCAGTTTGTAAAGTCATTCTGATTCTAAAGACAAGTTATTATAATTCATTTTTATTTATTTTAAATTACAACCACATAAAAACAACTTTACCGTGTAGATTATTAACAAAAATATATCAATAAACACAAAAATGTTACAATAGATAGAAGTATATTTTTTTATAGAATAGATGTGTTAAATAAATATTAACTCTGAACATTTCCATATTTTAGTTTACACTTGAAGTTGAACAGATGTTGAACTGTTGAAAGTAGTCATCGGATTATACAGCTGTTGGATGTTTGTGTAAATAATTCTTGTATCCTGAAATTAACAAAAAATGGAACAGTATTATAATTTATAGTATTAATCCAGTAGGGAGAACGTTAAACCCAATTCTACAACAACAACCTAAATTGTCGATCGAGTTCAATCATCGTGGTATCAACATCAGTTATCAATTAAAACGAAAGATTGTTCATAGATCTATATACCAGTACTGTAGATCATGAAATTAATGCGAGCATAATATTAATAATGCGATACATGTTATGTACATACAGTCGTATTTACTAGTAACTGATAAATGGATGTTGAGCCAACATGAATCAGTTGCATTGAATAAATTAATTTATGTCGCGTAAAATCTAGGTGTCGCATTAAATCATAATCGGAGTAATATCATGATTTACAGTATGCAAATGAGCAGCTGAGGGACATGGCACATGTCATGTGGTCCCTTGTTTTACACTATTTAAAGTTAACACTACAGGATGTTTGACCTAGACAGTGATGTGACACTTTGAAATGTTCTTGCAGCCTCTGTAACTATGACGAGTGCAGTGTCGAGGCGTGCTGCCAGAATGACTGGTCTGAAGAAGCCAAGGCCCCTCAAGCAGTTCTCCGTGACTGTCGACACCCAATTAAGTAAGAAGCCCCACCATTTTAATACAGGGTGCACAGTGTTTTCGAAATAAAGAAAATAAGAAGGGGGTCATTCTCCATAGGCCCAATGATAAAGGTGGTCAAATCTATCATTTTCAGGGGTCACACAGACACCTTTAACATTGCCAAGTTTCAAATGACCCCCGGACCCCCTAGTAATTCGAACACTGGGTATCCTAAGAACTAGCAGAAACTTAGGATTCATTACATTAGGCTTTTGCTATATATATACTAATATGTTATCATTATCAGTACTAGTGCTGTCAATACGTATAAAATGTATTTCTTGAATTTCAGGAAATGTGACATTCATTATAATGATTCATATATACTAGTAATTACTAATAGTATACAGTTTTCGAAATTACCGCAGGAAACTTACTGGCCCGAATAATGATACAAATAACAAATGTTTACAAAAAACATGAATTTTAATCGTGAAAATTAGCTGTATTTGAAGATTCCACGCGGATGGATAGAACTGAACGTGAATGAAATGTACATAGAACACCTGCGAAAACAGTGTCAAGTCATGCATTAACCCAGTGCGTGTTACCATTATATAACACATAGCGATCTCTTCACCCGCGGTGTAAGAAAACATATTATACCGTACATTGAATCCTACAACATTGTCAAAGTCTAAGAAAAGTGAGGTTAAATGAAGTTTCCTACAGTTGCAACGATGAAGTATTCAGTGTTTCGTCTTGTGTTTTTCCAGATTCCACTGTGGAACCGGAGCACCCTGAGATGGAACTGTCTGACGAGATGGAAAAACTCAGTCTCATTCAGTCACGAGCTCAAGAATTTGTGAAAGCTGCCCAGCGCTTTGAAGATGAACTGCCAGTACATTTTGAGAGGCCATCTTCGGTACGCTTGCATCAAAACATTCCAATATTTTCTAAATGTTACTTGTGTTATTGGCGATTAAACAGGGTTCTTCAGACATTTGGTACAAAGCACAGGAACTTTACGATAATCAGAGGGAATGTACAACGATAGAAAATATAATTGATATATATATATTTTAATGTGAATTTGATTTCTTTAACAAATTGATTATTTTATAATAAAAAAAAGAGGTCTCATTTCATCATGTTTAATTGTTTTTAGAGGACCATTTTTGTGCATTTGGATTTTTATATACAGTTATCTCCCTTGGTTCATGATCACCTCCAGACACCCTCCCGACCAGCTGGTCAAATTAGTGTTGCGTCTAACAAGGTGATCTTCTTGTACCATGTTGAAGATTTCCCAATAAGCTCAAGATCGCATCATTAAATCGTGCATTGCAGCATACGACTACATCAACACCGAGAAACAGCAGCAGCAACAACAACAGCAGCAGCAGTAGTAGCAGCAGGCACAAGTTAGGCTTCCCACACTCACAGAGTTCAAGGTCACGCTCACACGACCAGAGCACAGAGATGGCTTCTTCATTCACGGCGGTCATATTGTTGCCAGGACGAGCGGGTACTGAAGAAAAACTGGTGCTGGCTTCCACGAGCATGGACCACATTTTGGTAGGATTTCTCCGAGAGCAAGTTTATAGTACTTACAATATTAGTTGTCGACCGGTCTCGAGGGGAATATGGGTTGATGTACCGCCTACATAAACCCACATAGACGGTACATCAACCCATATACCCCGAGGGACCGGTTGACAACAAATTATCTTACTGAACACCAATTTTCATTCACATAACTATTACATTAAAAAAAAGTCTGTAGTAGCAGCCAAGCAGTCGTTCATACATTCTGGTCAGATCCATTGTTCATTATGACGTCATACAGTGACGGTCAAGGTTACATTCTGCGTGACGTTAAACCTGGCTCCCGATAACTGCTAAGCTCATGCGTAGCACAACAACAAGGGAAAACTAGTCAAAACGTATTCCCCGCTCCCACGGGGAACATGGAAAATAATTGCCCTCACCTCAACCAATCAAAATCCGACATTCTTGAGTGAGGTAAGATTATATATATGATAACGGCATCAGGGACACTGGGGTTACGAAACTTTCACATACTTTACGAGATCACTGTGACACACTGGGGTCGCCCTTAATCGTGGAGATTGTAATATACTAGTAATATAAACTGCTAACATTAGAAGGGAATGAAAAGTTCTATTATCGAAAATTCAAATATCCGTTGACTTTAAGAAGCATGTTTTGTGCAATGCTGTACAGCATGATAGTCATGGTGGAGTATTTTAGTCAGCTTTTGCACAGTAGAGATGATGTAGGACTGCACAGCTATGAAAAAGGAACACTAACTACATCTTGCAGTACTAACTAGTACATCTTGAAGTAACTAACTAGTATACTTCATTATTGTCATTCCAGAAAGCTTCAAGTATCTTGGCACAACACATGATGGGAGAACTGGTTTACATTGATCCTGTACATAGAACTGTGAGTTATCAGTCTTTTTCTATGTATCTGGAATTGTCATTAATTATATATACATGTAATATTCAGCAAATTTTATAATACAGACAAATGACAGCCAAATGTGTGCACTATTGTTTTATATCGGAAACAAACGGAAACATGTCTGCACCTATGCGTTTACGTAGAATTTAATTAAAATTTAAAATATACTGTTAATCATAAAATGTTAGCGAGCATAAAACTGAAAACTCTTAACGAATTAACTAGTTGCTCTTAGACGTTAACATTTAATTCGCTAATATCTTTGAAAGAGTACTAGTATTCCGGAGATGGACATGTGTAGGCCATCTATTCCCATTAAAAGTTTATGATGCTAATAGGTCGATAATCCACGGGTCGCTAAAGTTTAATGACACTAACATTTTATGATTTACAGTATATACTGACGTTTAGCACATTTTATAATACAGACGAATGCCGGTCAAATGTGTGCAGAATCAATAATTATTGTTTTATATCGCGGGAAAAAGCACTTCTGTACCCAATAATGTGTGACATAGAATTGAATTAAAATGTGAACTATATAACATTGTCATGATCTGATAATATATGTTGAGTTTCCTTTCTTTCTAGCAAAATTCAGAAATTAATTCATTACAACAAAAGAGGACACCAACGGTAAGACATTGTTTCGTAGACATACTAGTAGTATATTATATTTAAGATAGTGTGTTTTTTCCGCCTGAATGATGGTTTCTTTGTACAGTTATTTATTCCTCTAAATTTGGTGTCGGACATATGCCTGCCTGTACCTTCCCATACCTTAATTCTGTACCAAAAAAAAAGAAGCATTTATTGGACAGTATACAGGTTCTTTTATGTTCTAGTTGTAAGGGGATTCAATTTATAATTAAATAAACATCTTAAGGAAATGTTGTAACCTGAAGCCTGCTAGAAAATGTGGTCATTCCACATCAGTTAACGGGAATGATTGGGATTTGAACCTAGAAATAGGGGGTGTAAGTAGTCACAAGATATCCCAAGATTCATTCAAAATCCGGTGACTGGTCAAAGATCTAAATGCTCTATGCATTCACATAAATCACGTCATGATACAGACAACAACAACAACATAGCAACCATTGCAGGCATCATTAGCAACCACGCTTTAATGTTCACGATATATGGTCTACATGTATTTTCGTGGTTCATTGGATTTTTGTTTTCAAACCTGCAGTTCCATTTTCAAACCATGCCTTATCGATGTTCATTAAATATTATTCATTGATAAACAATTATCTAATGCTATAGCTTCGATTAGGTGTCTCCAGAAGCCTGTAAACGTTTTCCAGATAAAAACTTACACTCCATATATGTCACAGAGTGGGATTCGAACCCGGGTCATCTGGGTGTGAGCGCAACACTCTACCGATTTGGCAAAAGGGGTGACCCCTCTGACCGAGACCAGTAGGAGCATCTATATCACACACTTCCCCTCCACATGGTGACTTGTCCTCGAGTCATTATTCCAATCACTACTAAGTCACCTGGGAGCTAGGAATTCTCTGTGGGACAATTGAAGCAGCACAGCCCGCCAGAAACAACCCGCCCCACGTTGGGCGCCATTGTCACAGAGTGGGATTCGAACTCGGGTCGTCTGGGTGTGAGCGCAACACTCTACCGATTTGCCCAAAGGGGTGACCCCTCTGGCCGAGACCAGTAGGAGCATCTATATCACACACGGCTACATATATATCCTGTACTTTACTAACTTTCTTTCCACGGCATAGTGGTTAGAGCGTCGACCCGGAGAGCAGAAGGTCATGTGTTCGAATATTGCATGTTTCTTCCCATCTTAACTTGACAAACCCGTGATATGAATGAAACGTTTTTGAAACTTGCTATAAAATCTCAATTTAAAAAATCTCTACTAAAACATGTTTCATTGTACATGTACCATTGTGAATATTGCAGTGCACCTTACAAGCAGATGTCTCCGAGCTGCCCGACCTGGTCAAACCTGGTACGTCCAACCTGCTTGTAACTTGACATCAAGTACTGGGGCCGGTTCCACGACGCTTCAAGTCTTGTAGCGCTACAATAGTTGTAACTGGGCTCCCGCTACAATAGCAAAGTGTTGACCTAACAATAGTTGTAGCGTATGAAAGTCATCGCGAAATATATAAGTATTTTACTGTGTAAATGATAAATGATGGAATACATGACTCGAAATTGCTCGGGCTGCCATGACCTCAGAACCTCTTTTCTCGAAACTTCGTAAGTCTTAAGACTAATAAACTGTCTTGAGGATAATTATTTTCGAACAAAAACGTCATGAACAAACTTACAGTAATTGAATTTTTGTATGGTTTTGTTCAGGATCCAAGCCAACAAGCAAATCGACGCTGAACTACACGGTGAAGGATCTGTTGATGTTGTCCAAACAGACCAACGCCAAGCTGGCGCCCAGAAATTGGAGGCTCATCAAAGAGGCATTTCCAGAGCTAATTTCCCACGAGGTCAGCTGGTAGCACTGTCAAACATCGTTATAGGTGGTTTTTTCTGTGTGCGTGTTTCTGATGGGGTTTTGAAGCCCTTTTCAAGATTATATTGCTTATATGTCCATGTACGACATGTCGGCCTGTTGTGTGGAAGGTTGACGGTTCGATCCCCGGCTAGCTGCGTCTTGCCAAAAGACGTTGACAAGTAGGTAATTGTTGTTTTCCTAGCCTAGTCGGCTTGGGTCCGGTATGGTTTGTCGACGAGCCTCGTCTGGTACTAATGAACAAAGGATGATGATACCTGCTCTGAGAGGGCAGACATAGGTAGGGTTCTATCGTGCCTGAATTAGACAGGCAACCTCCAGGACAGCTCGTCAATAATGCAATGATTTATGCATTTCAGGATCACTATTTTGAACCATTTGACCTAAAAGCATGCTCCCCCGAAGCCTTGGGTCGACCCACAAGTTTTGTCACGATGGAGAGGGTGTGTCGGATGGACGTTATTGAATCGAGGCCATTTGATGGAATCGGAACTTATGCCAGTGAATTGTTCTTTTGAGGATGAAATATTTACCGAGGATGAAATATTTACCAACTTGCTTTTCCTGACGTTTTACGTGTTGCTGCTGAAAGGAATCGATTTTAAAATTGAGGTCACATCATGGTTGTTGTACAACGACTGAACTACCACAAACTTTGTGCCGAGCTCCGATTTATTACCTTCATTGTTTTTGTCTAGTCATTTCATAACCATTGATGTATGCATGAGTGATAGACAGCAACGTGATGCTCCAGTAATGCTTACATCGACCGTGGCTGGGGTGCGTTCAGCCGACGCTACGTAGTGGTGTACGTAGTGATCCGGAAGCCGTACAGCCAACACATCTAGTACTACATAATATTGCCATCTCCGTGGCGTAGTGGTTAGAGCGACGGCAGGTCGTGTGTTCAAATCCCCGGCCATGCCTTACCAAAAGGCATTAAAAGATGGTACTTGTTATTCCCATGCTTAGCGCTCAGTAATAAAGGGGTAAAGCAAGGACTGGTGTGGCTCGGAGTCAGTATAATGTGTCCGAGTGGAGTATCCATGTTCAAACTGCCGCATGACATTCCAGTGAACTAGCATTATATAAAGACTGGTGAAATACCCAGACTAGCACAAGCAGCCATATGCACATACACCCATGCATACACTACATACAAGCGGTGATATCAGTACGTTCTTGAAATTAACAACAACTACATGCAGGAAAGCATGGTAGCAACTGGTTGTGCACATGACCAAGTCATCTACCGTTCCACGAACCACTATTGTATGGAAAAGTAGTGTGGCGTGGTGTAGGAAAAGTTTGGTAGGAAGAACACACCCCTGCTGAACCCC